>SZWC01008929.1:50041-61488 GCA_023375785.1 Penium margaritaceum | reverse complement strand
GAGAAAGAGAGAGAGAGAGAGAGAGAGAGAGAGAGAGAGAGAGAGAGAGAAAGAAAGAAAGAAAGAGATGATGGATATGAGAGTGCCAGAAAGTGACAAAAACAGGTTGCTCGATAAAAATAATCTGGCATGAAATTTGCATAGAGGATGATTCACAGGTTCTAATGCACTTTACGGAACTCAATTCGGAGGCCGTTTGAGTGAGATATGGATTTCCAAAGTTTGGAGATCATGAGTTGGGTTCAAGTGAAGACTTGAGCACTTTGAGCTCCAAAGGCGGGAGGATTATTGGCCAGGACGGCTGAGAGCGACCTTCAAGGAGAAAAGAAGGCTGGAGGACGTCCAAAAGAATTCAAGGCAGGACCAGTCCACGATTATTAGCCATGCAGGCCATGCAAGACATGATTCTCTTGTGTGACAAGGTAACTGCGGCTCATCCCGCTAGGCTAGGCGTGTGCTAGAGGGTGAGCTTTGACAGAGTGGATCTCAGTGCTCCCTTAGCCAAATGAGTCATATAAGGGCTTGTTAGAAAGCTGTGATGATTTAATTTCTAACTCAAGTGTCGATTCAGACATTCACGTTCTATGCAAACCTACATTCGCTTCCGTAATTTCTGTCTGTGTAACCTGCAACTCCCTCTCACAAACAGTTGGTCCTGCCTAGGCGGCTCTTAGTGAGCCTGATCACCTGATCACCTCCCTGAGGGCTGCCCCAGTTTCCATCGATGGTATGAGAGCTAGAACAAGGCTTTGTCTCATCCTTGAGGCATTCCTTGCACCCTGTTGTCTGAGAGAGCCGTTTGTGGGCTGAACGTTGCACTACCATGGCGACATCCGCTTCTGTGGTGGCCGGCGTCAACATCGCCAAGTTTGAAGGAACCAGGTGGATGAGAAGGAGAAGGAACCAGAAAAAAGCTCCCTATTCCCTGTCGAGGCCCGTACCTACCGCGAGAAGCGTGACCACGCCCTCGCAACCATCTACCTCCACCTCGCCGAACGGCAGCAACTCCTCGTCCGTGGCATCCTCACGCCAAAGGAGGTTTGGAAAAAGCTTGAGTCCATAATGCATCCAAGTCAATCCTCATGAANGTTGCACTACCATGGCGACATCCGCTTCTGTGGTGGCCGGCGTCAACATCGCCAAGTTTGAAGGAACCAGGTGGATGAGAAGGAGAAGGAACCAGAAAAAAGCTCCCTATTCCCTGTCGAGGCCCGTACCTACCGCGAGAAGCGTGACCACGCCCTCGCAACCATCTACCTCCACCTCGCCGAACGGCAGCAACTCCTCGTCCGTGGCATCCTCACGCCAAAGGAGGTTTGGAAAAAGCTTGAGTCCATAATGCATCCAAGTCAATCCTCATGAATATGCAGCTGTGTCGTCGCTTTCACACTATGAAGATGGATGAGTCCGGATCCATGATTGACTACATCAACATGGTGAATTCTCTCTCTGACCAGCTTGCTGCGATTGAGGACCTTGTAAAGGAGCGTGTGCTCATGCTAACCATCCTCTTTGGCCTTCCTACCAGCTACACTCCCCTCATTGTTGCCCTGGACCAGCGCAGCGACAAGCTCTCCCTCAACGATGTGGAGGAGAGCTTGCTGTTTGAGGAAAAGCGGCGCAAGGGAGAGGCGAGTGGAAGCGGACAAAACGTCGCTCTCATCACCAACATTGGTCATGGGGGCGGTGCTACATCAACCAGGAGCAACGGCGGAGGAGGAAAGAAGAAGGGTAACTGCCACTACTGCAAGAAGCCGGGCCATTGGGTGCGTGAATGCCGGAAGAAGAAGGCAAACCTTGCGGCTGGAGTGGGAGCGGGAAAATAGTCCGACGCTTCTACGAATTCCGCAGAATGGGAGAGTGGATTCGTAAGAACCATCCGAGGCCTGCACGTCTCCGACAACACCGCCCTGTTCTGGATCATCGACTCGGGAGCCACGCGACACACGACGTGTCGCCGGGAGTGGTTCGTTCTCTACACCTTCATTGAGCCTCGTCGGGTGGACATGGGGGACAACCATGTGCAAATGGCGGTTGGGGAGGGTGAGATTGTGTTTTGTACTTCCGTTGAGGGCAAGCACGTGGAATGTCGTGTGAAGTGGGTGCTCCATGTTCCGGGGCTGGCAGCTAACCTCTTCTCTGTCTCATCTCTCATCTCTGAAGGCATGCAGGTTCTCTTTGAGAATGGTGGCTGCACCATCTCTGCAAGTGTGGGGCATGTGCTTGCAAAAGTGGACAAGGAGGACGGTCTTTACCGCCTCTACGTGGCATCGGAGAAGGAAGCCGACTCAGCGTTGGCGGCAAGAGAGGGAAAACACGACATCAGCCTGTGGCACTGCTGGCTCGGTCACCTCGGCTTTGGCGCCATCATCTCCATGCAACAGATGGTCCGCGGCCTGGAGCTCAAGGGGGTGAAGCAGCCTGGTGCATCGGCTTGTGAGACCTGCATTGAAGGGAAGCAAGCCCGCTCTCCTTTCACGCGGGAAGGGAAGGGTGCGACTGAGCTTCTCTCACTCATCCACTCTGATTTGTGCGGTCCCATGCCATCACAATCCTTGTCCGACAAGTTGTACTTCGTCACGTTCATTGATGACAAGTCGAGGAAGACGTGGGTGTCGTTCCTGGCTGGAAAGGATGAGTACTTTGATGCTTTCAAGGTGTGGAATACAGCTGCACAGAATGAGAGTGGCACGCGGTTGAAGGTGCTTCACACCGATGGTGGAGGAGAGTACCTCTCCAACGACTTACGCACCTTCCTCAAGCGTCGCGGGATCAAGCATGACATCACCCCACCTGGAACACCGCAGCTGAACAGCGTGGCTGAAAGTGCGAACCGCACGCTCATGGAGTGTGTTCACAGCATGCTCCAAGACGCGGGGCTCCGGCCTACCTTTTGGGTGGAAGCGGTCAATACCGCCGTGTACCTGAAAAACCGGAGCCCTACGCACGCCGTGCCGCTGATGACACCGGAGGAGGCGTGGACGGGACGCAAGCCAATAGTGACGCACCTGAAAGTCTTTGGGTGTGGCGTATTCGTGCACGTGCCTGCCGGCAGCCGTAACAAGCTGGACGCAAAGTCGGTGAAGGCTGCCTTCCTCAGCTACGACACAATGGGATACCGCCTCTACAACCTCACCGCACGCAAGATCATTCGCAGCCGTGACGTGGTCTTCCAAGAGGAAGTGAAAGGCTGGACTTGGAGCCCTATGTTGGCAGTTCCGCTTGTTCCCGCACTTGTACCTGAAGTGGGAGAAGTACCGGAAGCAGAAGAGGGCGGTGCAGAAGATGGCGGTGAAAGCGGCAACGACAAGGAGGTGGAGGGAGCTGAGAAGGAGAAGGAGACGGCAGCGGAGTCTGATGAGGAGGAGCAGCAAAGCAATGAATAGCAGCTGCCACGATGGTCTGCACGCTTCAACAAAGGTGCAAAGGACAGTGGGGAGCCGCTGAGGCGATCTGAGCGCCTCGCAAACATACAGAGGCCACTAGAGGAGCTGGTGAACCTGTGCACTGTTCCACCACCAACGGAGTCGTCTGACCTCGAGCTTCTCTTCCTCACAGACACCGATGACCCAGCCACATTCGCTGAAGCCATGCGCAGCGCCAAGGTGGCAGATTGGCGTGCCGCAACACATGAGGAGTATGGTGCGCTCATGAAGAACAGAACCTGGACTCTCGAGGAGGCTCCACGCGGCAGCTGGGTGATCGGATGCCGGTGGATCTTCAGGCGCAAGCGTGGTGCGGATGGTAAGGTGCTCAGGTACAAAGCACGACTGGTTGCAAAGGGGTATGCGCAGAATGAGGGTGTGGATTACAATGAGACATTTGCACCTGTCGCAAAGTTCCCATCCATCCGAGCGATCCTCGCTCTTGCTCCTGCTATGGACTGGGAGGTGCACCAAATGGATGTGACTTGTGCATTTCTAAATGGTGACCTCGAGGAGGATGTGTACATGGAGCAGCCAGAGGGGTATGTGGTGGAGGGAAAGGCGGATTTGGTTTGCAAGCTTGTGAAGGCCCTCTACGGCCTGAAGCAAGCACGACGAGCATGGTACCACAAGATGGATGAGCAGCTGGTTGGCCTTGGCTTTGTGCGTAGTGAAGCTGATCATGCAGTCTATGGGCACACTCAAGAGGCAAGCCAGGTCATCATCTTGCTCTATGTTGATGATCTGCTCATTGCATCTGACTCCAAGTCTCTTTTGGACGATGTGTAGCTATCCCTTGCTGCCAGGTTTGACATGAAAGACATAGGAGAGCTCAGTTACTACCTTGGCCTTCAGGTCAAGTGTGACCAGCAGCAGCAGACTTTGGAGTTATCGCAGAGCACGTGATGGAAACTTGGCAGCCCTCAGGGAGGTGATCAGGCTCACTAAGAGCCGCCTAGGGAGGACCAACTGTTTGTGAGAGGGAGTTGCAGGTTGCACAGACAGAAATTACGGAAGCAAATGTAGGTCTGCAGAGAAGGTGAATGTCTGAATAGACTCTTGAGTGAGAAATTACATCATCACAGCTTTCTAACAAGCCCTTATATGCCTCATTTGGCTAAGGGAGCACTGGGATCCACTCTGTCAAAGCTCACCCTCTAGCACACTCCTAGCCTAGCGGGATGAGCGGTAGTCACACTCTCACACAAGAGAATTACCATCCCTGCCATGTGCACAACCAATAATCTTGGTGGGGACCTTTCTTGAAGCTACCTGAAGGTCCTCCTACCACCTTTCTACCCTGGAGGCCGCTTGAAACCTCCTTGGCCAATAATTATGGCCGTCATTGGTGCTGGTAGTGCAGGAGCCATCACTTGAACCGGACCCATTGCCACCAAACCTTGAAAATCCATATCTCCCTCAAACGGACTCCGAATCGAGTTCCGTAAAGTGCTACAGAACCAGCAAAACATCCTCTATTCACTTTTGTGACCTGATGATTTTCATCAAGCAACCTATTTTTGTCACTTTCTGGCACTCTCATATCCATCATTCTCCCACTTTGCGAGAATAAAAATCACACAAGTCCGCACTGTCCCCTCAGCTGCTGAAAGCAGTGCACTGCCAGCAGCTTGGTCAGGAAGTCTGCCAGCATCATGCTTGAAGGGCAGAACTTGATCTTCAGCACCTGCTTTGCCACGAGCTCGCGGATGAAGTGGTACCGCAGGTCGATGTGCTTGGTGCGGGCGTGAAACTCTGCGTTCTTGGTCAGAGCAATGGCGGTCATGTTGTCACAGTAGATGGTGGTCGCTGTGTTCTGCTTCTGTCCAAGGCTTGCTAGCAGCTCACGCAGCCACATGGCTTCCTTTGCTGCTTCACTCAGGGCGATGTACTCTGCTTCGGTGGAGGAGAGGGCAACGCACTCTTGCTTCTTGCTCCTCCAGCTGATTGCACCTCCCCCGAGCACAAACACAAACCCACTGGTCGACCTCCTTGTGTCCAGGTCACCTCCCCAATCTGCTTCGCTGTAGCCGATGAGGATGGGGCTGTTGTTGCCATTAAAGGTGAGGCAAAAGCTGCTGCTGCTGTCCAGGTAGCGCAGCACGCGCTTGACCGCCTCCCAATGTGGCACGCCCAGATTCGCGCAAAACTTGCTGAGAACTCCCACTGCTTGGCTGATGTCGAGGCGCGTGCCGACTGCTGCGTACATGAGGCTCCCAAATGCTGCTTGGTACGGCACTGCTTCCATGCGGCTGCTCTCTTGCATGCCGCGGGGAGTCTGCGTCATGCTCAGCTTCGCTCCCACTTCCAGTGGTGTCGCTGCTTTGCGCGCTCCTGCCATGTTGAAGCGCTTGACAATGTCGCTCACGTACGTGCTCTGCGACATCTCCAAAGTCTGCTGGTGCCGGTCACGCTTGACCTGAAGGCCAAGGTAGTAACTCAGCTCTCCCATGTCTTTCATGTCAAACCTGGCAGCAAGGGACTGCTTCACATCGTCCAAAAGAGACTTGGAGTCAGATGCAATGAGCAGATCATCAACATAGAGCAAGATGATGACCTGGCTTGCCTCTTGAGTGCGCCCATAGACTGCATGATCAGCTTCACTACACACAAAGCCAAGGCCAGCCAGCTGCTCATCCATCTTGTGGTACCATGCTCGTGGTGCTTGCTTCAGGCCGTAGAGGGCCTTCACAAGCTTGCACACCAAATCCGCCTTTCCCTCCACCACATACCCCTCCGGCTGCTCCATGTACACATCGTCCTCGAGGTCACCATTCAGAAATGCACAAGTCACATCCATTTGGTGCACCTCCCAGTCCATAGCAGCAGCAAGAGCGAGGATCGCTCGGATGGATGGGAACTTTGCGACAGGTGCAAATGTCTCATTGTAATCCACACCCTCAGTCTGCGCATACCCCTTTGCAACCAACCGTGCTTTGTACCTGAGCACTTTACCATCCGCACCACGCTTGCGCCTGAAGATCCACCGGCATCCGATCACCCGGCTGCCACGTGGAGCTTCCTCGAGGGTCCAGGTGACGTTCTTCATGAGTGCAGCATACTCCTCGTCTGCTGCGGCACGCCAATCTGCCGCCTTGGCGCTACGCATGGCTTCAGCGAATGTGGCTGGGTCATCGGTGACTGTGAGGAAGAGAAGCTCGAGGTCAGACGACTCCGGAACGGTGCACAGGTTCTCCAGCTCCTCCAGCGGCCTCTGTTTGTTTGCGAGGCGCTCGGATCGCCTCAGCGGATCCCCACTGTCCTTTGCACCTTTGTTGAGGCGTGCGGACCGTCGTGGCAGCTGCTGGGCATTGCTTTGTTGCTCCTCCTCATCAGATTCTGTTGCCGCCTCCTTCTCCATCTCAGCTCCCTCCACCTCCTTGTCGTTGCCGCTGTCACCGCCATCTTCCGCACCGCCCTCTTCTGCTACCAGTACTTCTCCCACTTCAGGTACAAGTACGGGAGCAAGTGCAACAACAGTCATAGGGCTCCAAGTCCAGCCCTTCACTTCCTCTTGAAAGACGACGTCGCGGGTGCGGATGATCTTGCGAGCAGCGAGGTTGTAGAGGCGGTATCCCATGGTGTCGTAGCTGAGGAAGGCGGCCTTCACCGACTTTGCGTCCAGCTTGTTACGGCTGCCGGCAGGCACGTGCAGGAATGCGCCACACCCGAAGACTTTCAGGTGCGACACTGTTGGCTTTTGTCCGTTCCACGCCTCTTCCGGTGTCATCTGCGGCACGGCGCACGTGGGACTCCGGTTTTTCAGGTACACGGCAGTGTTGACCGCTTCCGCCCACGAGGTTGGCAGGAGCTTTGCGTCTTGGAGCATGCTGCGAGCACACTCCATAAGTGTGTGGTTCGCGCGTTCAGCCACGCCGTTCAGCTGCGGTGTTCCAAGTGGGGTAACCTCGTGCTTGATCCCGCGACGCTTGAGGAAGGTGCGGAAGTTGTTGGAGAGGTACTCCCCTCCACCATCGGTGCGAAGCACCTTCAACCGCCTGCCACTCTCATTCTGTGCGGCAGTAATCCACACCTTGAAAGCATCAAAGTACTCATCCTTTCTAGCCAAGAAGGACACCCACGTCTTCCTCAACTTTTCATCAATGAACGTGACAAAGTACAACTTGCCGGACAAGGACTGTGATGCCATGGGACCGCACAAATCAGAGTGAATGAGTGAGAGAAGCTCAGCCGCCCCCTTCCCTTCCACTGTGAAAGGAGCACGGGATTGCTTTCCTTCAATGCAGCTCGCACAAGCCGATGCACCTGGCTGCTTCACCCCCTTGAGCTCCAGGCCGCGGACCATCTGCTACATGGAGATGATGGCGCCAAAGCCGAGGTGACCGAGCCGGCGGTGCCACAGGCCAATGTCGTGTTTTTCCTCTCTCGCCGCCAACGCTGAGTCGGCTTCCTTCTCCGACACCACGTAGAGGCGGTAAAGACCGTCCTCCTTGGTTGCTTTTGCAAGCACACGGCCTGCACGGGCAGAGATGGTGCAGCCACCATTCTCAAAGCAAACCTACATGCCTTCGGAGATGAAAGATGAGACAGAGAGGAGGTTAGCTGCCAGCCCCGGAACATGGAGCACCCCCTTCACACAACGTTCCACATGCTTGCCCTCAACGGAAGCACAAAACACGATCTCACCCTCCCCAACCGCCATTTGCACATGGTGGTCCCCCATGTACACCCGACGAGGCTCGATGACGGTGTAGACGACGAACCACTCCCGGCGACACGTCATGTGCCGCGTGGGTCCCGAGTTGATGATCCAGAATAGGGCGGTGTTGTCCGAGACGTGCAGGACCCGGATGGTTGTCACGAATCCACTCTCCCAATATGCGGCGTTCGCGGAAGCGTCGGACTGTTTTCCCGCTCCCACTCCAGCCGCAAGGTCCGTCTTCTTCTTCCAGCATTCGCGCGCCCAATGGCCCGGCTTCTTGCAGTAGTGGCAGTTACCCTTCTTCTTTCCTCCTCCGCCATTGCTCCTGGTTGATGTAGCACCGCCCCCATGACCAAAGTTGGTGATGAGAGCGACGTTTTGTCCGCTTCCGCTCGCCTCTCCCTTGCGCCGCTTTTCCTCAAACAGCAAGCTCTCCTCCACATCGTTGAGGGAGAGCTTGTCGCTACGCTGGTCCAGGGCAACAATGAGAGGAGTATAGCTGCTACGAAGACCAGAGAGGATGGTTAGCATGAGCACACGTTCCTTGACAGGGTCCTCAATCGCAGCAAGCTGGTCAGAGAGAGACTTCACCATGTTGATGTATTCAATCATGGATCCGGACTCATCCATCTTCACAGTGTGAAAGCGATGACGCAGCTGCATATTCATGAGGATTGACTTGTAAGCATAAGTGGACTCAAGCTTTTTCCAAACCTCCTTTGGCGTGAGGATGCCATGGACGAGGAGTTGCTGCCGTTTGGCGAGGTGGAGATAGATGGTTGCGAGGGCGCGGTCACGCTTCTCGCGGTAGGTACGGGCCTCGACAGGGGATAGGGAGCTTTCTTCTGGTTCCTTCTCCTTCTCATCCACCTGGCTCCAGAGACCCTTCTCCATCAGCACCATCTTCATGTTGTTGCTCCAGTTGAAGAAGTTCTTGCCTTTGAACTTGGCGATGTTGACGCCGGCCACCACAGAAGCGGATGTCGCCATGGTAGTACAACGTTCAGCCCACAAATGGCTCTCTCACACAACCGGGTGCAAGGAGTGCCTCAAGGATGAGACAAAGCCTTGTTCTAGCTCTGATACCACTGATGGAAACTTGGCAGCCCTCAGGGAGGTGATCAGGCTCACTAAGAGCCGCCTAGGCAGGACCAACTGTTTGTGAGAGGGAGTTGCAGGTTGCACAGACAGAAATTACGGAAGCGAAAGTAGGTCTGCAGAGAACGCGAATGTCTGAATCGACTCTTGAGTGAGAAATTACATCATCACAGCTGTCTAAAAAGATCTTATATGCCGCATTTGGCTAAGGGTGCACTGAGATCCACTCTGTCAAAGCTCACCCTCTAGCATTCTCCTAGCCTAGCAGGATGAGCGGCAGTCACACTCTCACACAAGAGAATTACCATCCCTGCCATGTGCACAACCAATAATCTTGGTGGGGACCTTCCTTGAAGCTACCTGAAGGTCCTCCTGCCGCCTTTCTACCCTGGAGGCCGCTCCAAACCTCCGTGGCCAATAATTGTGGCCGTCATTGGTGCTGGTAGTGCAGGAGCCAGCACTTGAACCGGACCCATCGCCACCAAACCTTGAAAATCCATATCTCCCTCAAACGGACTCCGAATCGAGTTCCGTAAAGTGCTACAGAACCAGAAAAACATCCTCTATTCACTTTTGTGACCTGATTATTTTTATCGAGCAACCTATTTTTGTCACTTTCTGGCACTCTCATATCCATCAGCACGTACGAGAGCGACATTGTCAAGGACATGTGAAGCAGTCCCTTGCTGCCAGGTTCGACATGAAAGACATGGGAGAGCTCAGTTACTACCTTGGCCTTCAGGTCAAGTGCGAAAGACAGCAGCAGACTTTGGAGTTGTCGCAGAGCACGTACGTGAGCGACATCGTCAAGCGCTTCAACATGCCACGAGCGCGCAAAGCAACACCACCACTGGAAGTGGGAGCGAAGCTGAGCATGACGCAGACTCCCCGCGGCATGCAAGAGAGCAGCCGCATGGAAGCAGTGCCGTACCAAGCAGCAGTTGGAAGCCTCATGTATGCAGCAATCGGCACGCGCCTCGACATCAGCCAAGCAGTGGGACTGTTAAGCAGGTTTTGCGCGAATCCGGGCGTGCCGCATTGGGAGGCGGTCAAGCGCGTGCTGCGCTACCTCGACAGCAGCAGCAGCCTTTGCCTCACCTTCAACGGCAACAACAGCCCCATCCTCATCAGCTACAGTGACGCAGATTGGGGAGGTGACCTGGACACAAGGAGGTCGACCAGTGGGTTCGTGTTTGTGCTCAGGGGAGGTGCAATCAGTTGGAGGAGCAAGAAGCAAGAGTGTGTCGCCCTATCCTCCACTGAAGCAGAGTACATCGCCCTGAGTAAAGCAGCAAAGGAAGCCGTGTGGCTGCATGAGCTGCTAGCAAGCCTTGGACAGCAGCAGACCACAGCGACCACCATCTACTGTGACAACATGAGCGCCATTGCTCTGACCAAGAACGCCGGGTTTCACGCCCGCACCAAGCACATCGACCTGCGGTACCACTTCATCCGCGAGCTCGTGGCGAAGCAGGTGGTGCAGATCAAGTTCTGCCCTTCAAGCATGATGCTGGCAGACTTCCTGACCAAGCTGCTGGCAGCGCACCGCTTTCAGCAGCTGAGGGGACAGTGCGGACTTGTGTGATTTTTATTCTCGCAAAGTCGGAGAATGATGGATATGGGAGTGCCAGAAAGTGACAAAAATAGGTTGCTCGATAAAATTCATCTGGCATGACAGTTGCATAGAGGATGCTTCACAGGTTCTAACGCACTTTACGGAACTCAATTCGGAGTCCGTTTGAGCAAGATATGGATTTCCAAAGTTTGGAGATCATGACTCGGGTTCAAGTGACGACCTGAGCACTTTGAGCTCAAAAGGCGGCAGGAGTATTGGCCAGGACGGCTGAGGGCGGCCTTCAAGGAGAAAAGACGGCTGGAAGAATTCTAAGAGACTTAAAGGAAGGCCCAGTCCACGATCATTAGCCATGCAGGCCATGCGAGACATAATTCACTTTTGTGACAAGGTGACTGCCGCTCATCCCGCTAGGCTAGGAGTGTGCTAGAGGGTGAGCTTTGACAGAGTGGATCTCAGTGCTCCCTTAGCCAAATGAGTCATATAAGGGCTTGTTAGAAAGCTGTGATGGTGTTCTTTCACCCTCAAGAGTCAATTTAGACATTCGCTTCCGTAATTTCTGTTTGTGCAACCTGCAACTCCCTCTTACAAACAGTTGGTCCTGCCTAGGCAGCTCTTAGTAAGCCTGATCACCTCTCTGAGGGCTGCCCCAGTTTCCATCAAGAGAGAGAGAGAGAGAGAGAGAGAG
>SZWC01008929.1:32863-45195 GCA_023375785.1 Penium margaritaceum | reverse complement strand
TCCTAGAGCACTGAAAGTGTGGGGCCAGAAGGCCGCAAAGGCTGAACAACCGATTAGGGGCAGATGGCCCTGGGCTCAGAGAGCCGAGCAGAAGGACGAAAGAACAGCGGGAGGGGGGGGGGGTCGGCCAGAGGCCACACACAGCACGACGGGGCCGGGGGCCCAGAGTTCAGAGTCCAGAGTTCAGAGTCTAATGTCTAGGGTCTAGATCTAGGAGGCCATAAAAGCGAAAACCTAGAGCCTATGGCCTAGAGCCTAGATGACAGAGGCAAGGAGGGAGAAGCCGAGTGCCAGGGGCTGGGGCCGGGCTGAGAAACGGAGCCAGGGAAAGAGTAAACAGGGGCCCGAGGCAGGAGCACAGGGAGTAAACGCCGAGCGAGTGAGCCGAGGCCGGGCCAGAGTAAGAGAAGGCAGAGGGAGGGAACCTGCACGAGAGAAAAGCAGGCAGGTGGTGAGTGAACGAGGGAGGAGCAGAGAAAAAAGAAGAAAGAGATGAGCAAGAGCGAAGAAGGAACGGGAAATGGGGACTGGGAGGGGGGGAGGTGGAACGACAAGGGAGCCCTGAAAGGGGTATACCTGGTGGGGAGAGGAGGAAGATGGGCTGAAACCGTTCGGACAATGGATGGCACCCACGACGACGGACGGTGCCTGTGACAACTGCGACGGGGCTGAGGGGCAGTGGCGATAGCGATGGCGGCGGTTGCAAGACCAGCGGTGACGGTCAACGGCGGCAATCGTGGACGGCGGCAGTGGAAGCGGATAGCGGAAGAGAAATAGGGAGAAGCGGAGCCCACAGGCCCTCAATGGCTTGATGCCATGTTGAACAGGGCAGGAAGAGGGTGAGGCCGGAGGATGGAGGAGAGAGGAGGAGGAAGGCAGTGGGAGTTAGACGCAACCGAGAGCTAGATGGCTCTTGGTTCTTGTGAGGGGAGACACCGAGAGTTAGCCTCGAGGCCAACTCAGGCTCTTGGCTGTGTGAGGGGGAGGGAGCTCTTGAAAGCTGTGAGGGGGGACGGCTTTCGGGAGCTGTGAGGGGGGAGGGCTCTCAAGCGCTGTGAGGGGGGATCGAGACGGACTCAGCCTAGAGCAAGGATCTAGGTGAGATTTGAATGTTTTTTGGAAAATAATGAGAGGAACGAGCAAGCCACGCTGACCCCTATCGGATCGCGTGGCTCAGCTCGCGTGGTATGCCACCCAGCGTAAACCACATACAGTACACATGACTCGCTTAGAGAAAAACAGTGAGAGCAACCTCAGAAAGACGCAGACGCCCTATCCTACATAGTACGAGGAAGGAGCATGCAAAGTAGGCTAAACCACACCACAGAAAAGTAAGACTAATCTAGGTGTTCTATCAATGTTTGCTACTTAAACATTGCTACTTTAACATTGTTGTGGAACATCTCAGCCTTTTCTTACACAGTAGAATAGGATCCATGGCATATTAGATTGCATATGTACCCATCACCTCACCCTTTTAACTGTGTAAAAATTATTCTCTAAGGAAGTGAACACAAAAAATGAGCATCAATAATATTTTTTCATTGAAAGTCCCTTTTCATTTCATTTTTGACAAGAAAGGTCTATGTGGGCTTTAGTCACATTTATTCATGCTTATGATTCTTGATACATCCATGGATATAGGAATACAAATTTTCATGCACTAACTATGAGTATATCAACTTGTTTGGTAAATAATACCTCTTGGACTAACAAAATTTTAACAACATGTGTAGAACTACACATCAGGGAGAAAATGCAATGTGTTACGCACCCCTACACTAGTTCCTGGAAAATATTCATGGCAGAAAGAGCCACACCATGAGTTATTTTATTGACACAAAGGAATGTGTGAATTCTGTTCTAAAGAAAGGATATGTGAATTTTTTAAGGACACCTAGTCTTCCCTGTTGACATGGTGTGCCCCTTGCCATGAGTGCCCTTGAGTGTAATTCCTGTTTCGACCACTGAGGAGTGGTCGAACACCTGATCTGACTTTAGTTTTGGATTCCTTGGATTTTTCCATGCAGGATAGAGCTTTGAATCGCTCGATTTGAGTGAGTATTCAGAAAGTTAGCCTAGCCCGAAATTCGGGTGTTGCGGGGGTGGAATCTGGTACCCGCCATGGGTGGCGGGATAATCCACCACCAGTGATCCGAGTTCGTCTCCAACGACCCCCAAATGCACCAGGGCCATAAAGGAAGCAACAAGAAGAATCTCCTTGACCAGGGTGAACTTGTCCTTGACTTCTGGGCAAGGAAAGGCGCTTCGACAGGTCATCATCGAAGCGCCTCCCGTTGCCTAGCATGCAAGCCAAGGTGGGCGGCTCCACCAAGGGTTACTTCGACGGCCGTAGCAGGGGCTCTACTGCTCTGTTTTGGGTGTGCTTGGATGCATTGGAAAGCTTAGATCACAGGCTATATGGATCTGATGTAATCTCACTATGCTAAGTAATAAAATCGTGTTTCGATTCAGATCTACTAAATGCGACGTGTTCTGCCCACTCACATCCGTGATCCTTGTGCTCCACACTCTTCACCATTGGTGTCCCTTGGCTGAACCAAAACTTGGTAGCGTGCATCTGCAAGAGCTAGGCATCCTTGAGGGTGCCTCCACATCCACTAGAGCCAACATTTCCCTATGAATATCGTAAGGGCGTATTAGTCCTACATAGTATGTGATCAAGATCTATGGATGTAATAGAGTCCAGTCTTTTCAGGTGAATAGAACATGCAGTTATTTTTCTGAAATTTTGCAAGTGCCGTGAGCGTAATTCGCTCGGAGTCCATTGTCCCCCCCCCCCCCCCCAAATACATCGCAAGTGTTCTGGGGGAGTGTATTACTAGGTGTATCTTGCATACGCTAAAAAAGGTACAGAAACGTATTTGTGCATTTGTGTACAAATTTGAACCCCCTCTAGATACACTATCTGATACACCCCACCCCAATACACTTCAACTTTGGGGGGGGGGGGTGGTCGATTTGTCCCCACCCCCCTATAAAAACTGTGAAGTGTATCTGGCAAGTGTATCGGTAAGTGTAGGGGATAGACAACAAAAAGAATAAACAAGTGGAGCGTTGATCTGGGTACCTCGACGGCATTCAGAAAAGAAATTAGTAACAACTTACTTACGCGCATAATTAACTATGGGCACTTTGTTAGCTATGAAACAATGCCCCGACGGGTAGTCCCCCTTCCTCCACCCCTCCCCAGACACTGCGATTGTATTGAGGGATTTATTCGAGGGATGTATCTTGAACACACTAAAAAGTTTACACAAGTGTATTTGTACACTTGTGGCACCCCGTCGTGTAGTCCCCCGATGGGTAGTCACCCCCCCCCCCCCAGATACCGTGAGTGTATTGGGGGAGTGTATTGGGGGGTGTATCTTGCATTCGCTACAAAGCGTACACAAGTGTATTTGTACACTTGTGTACAAAGTCAACCCCCCTCCAGATACACAACCCAATACACTCCCCCAATACACTTCGACTTCAGGGAGGGGGGGGGGTGGGGAGAAGATGTCCTCAACCCCCCTGAAAACTGTGAAGTGTATCTAGCTAGTGTATCAGTGATTGTAGCGGATAGACAATTGAAAGAATACACAAGTGTATTCTTTTGTAAAGACATGAAAGTAGATATGGAGAATTGATCTGGATATCTTGACAGTATTAAGAAAACAAAAAATTCACTACTTGTTTACACGCATCATTCGCTATGGGTACTTTGCGAGCGATGAAACGACACCACGACGGGTTGTCCCCCCCCCCCCCCCCAGATACCGTGAGTGTATTGGGGGAGTGTATTGGGGGGTGTAACTTGCATTCGCTAAAAAATATAGAAAAGTGTATTTGTACACTTGTGTACAAAATTGACCTCCCTCCAGATACACAACCCAATACAATCCCCCCGTACACTTCGACTTTGGGGGGGGGGGGGCGAGTTGTCCCCACCCCCCCTAAAAACTGTGAAGTGTATGTGGCGAGTGTACCGGTAAGTGTAGCCGATAGACAGCCAAAAGAATACACAAGTGTATTCTTTTGTAAAGATATGAAATTAGATACGGAACGTTGATCTGGATATCTTGACGGTATTCAGAAAATAATAAATTCACCACTTCTTTACGTGCATCATTCGCTATGGGTACTTTGCGAGCGATGAAACGGCACCCCGATGGGTAGTCCCCTCCCCTCTCCAGATACCGTGAGTTTATTGGGGGAGTGTATTGGGGGATGTATCTTGCATACGCTAAAAAATGTACACAAGTGTATTTTTACACTTGTGTACAAAGTCGAACCCCCTCCAGATACACAACCCAATACACTCCCCCAATACACTTCGACTTCGGAGGGGGGGGGGGGGGGGGAGGAGTTGTCCCCACCCCCCCTGAAAACTGTGAAGTGTATCTGGTGAGTGTATTGGTAACCGAAAGAATACACATATCTATTCTTTTATAAATACATGAAAGTAGATACGGAGTCTTGATCTGGATATCTTGACGATATTCAGAAAAGCAAAAAGTAACTTCCTGTGTATGCGCATCATTAATCTTTGGAGACTTTTTGAGCTATAAAATGGCGCCCCCACTGGTAGTACCCCCCCCCCTCCCCCAAGTCATCTCGAGTGTATTGGGGGAGTGTATTGGGAGGTGTATCTTGCACGCGCTCAAAATTGCACACAAGTGTATGTGAAAACTTGTGTACTAAGTTGATCCCCCTCCAGATACACTACCCAACACATCTTTCCAATACTCTTCAACTTCGGGGAGGGGGGGGGGGTGACGACGACTTCCCCTCCCTCAGCCCCCCCTCAAATGTGAAAAGTGTATTTGGGGAGTGTATCGACAAGTTTCGCGGGTAGACAACCACAAGAATACACATGTGTATCTTTTTGTAATAGGCAAAAGTCGATTGTGATCATCGATCACTATCATTCGACATTTTTAGGAAGAGTAGAAAATTCAAAACTTGCTTGGACTGCTCATGCGATACGGAAATCTTGCAAAAAACCCAATGGATTGGAAGTCCAATCCCCCCCCCCCCCAAATGCGCTTGTGTATTGGGGGAGTGTATTGGGGGGGGGGGGGGGGTATCTCGCATGCGCTCAAAATTTTACACAAGTGTATATGTACACTTGTGTACTAAGTCGACCCCCCTCCAGATATCCCCCCAGTACAATTCTAGATAGGAAGGGGGGAGGGGGGGGACTTCCCGCTTGACCATGTTACCTGCCGCTTGAGCGCATGGTCACCCATTTGGACGAAGAGTTTCCGCGATAGGCATGAACAGAACCGAGGACATATATACGTCTGTTTCTATGTTACATAAATAGAATTATATTTCAGAAAGTAAAAAGGTAGGTTCAGTTGTAGAAAACAATTTGTTTAAGTGAATTGAAACAGATATCCTAGAATCTGTAATAAAAAACCATTTTGAGAAAATCCAGTTTGCAAGATAGTTCCATGAAATTGTTGTAGTCATGTACACAGAAGTTACAGTGTACATGGTTGTAGCAAGACAGTTTTAGAAACATTTTCGACTTTCTAGGTTTTTTTCTTGGAAGGATCCTTACCATATGTTTCAGTTTAGTACACTTATTATCAAGTGTGTGGATTTGGGGTGATTTTGCATAAATCTATTGCATGTAGCAAGGATTTTTTTTCTATGAATAAAAACAGAAAAATGCAATACAAGTGTGGAAAGACACATTATAATTTAATGAATCCATAAATTTGGGGTGTTTTTTTTGGAGATCAACAAGATGGAGATTGCCTTATGTAACCTTAGGCATAGTGGAATTGAATATGCATGATACATGTTTCATTTTGCAAGGATGCATTTAGCGATTATTGGTATTGCTATGGTGAACCACAAGTAATTCTAAGATTTATTTCTCAATGCTACAAAGCTTGTGTAGAATTTGGCATGCCCTAAATGTTGATTCATGTATCGTTACTTGATCTGTTACTATTACAGAAACAAGGCACTGGTGGGCATTAGGTATATGAAACCATATCATTGAATTTTCATCATTGAGTCCAAGTAACAGATGAACCAGCCATTAACTGCATTTTTACACGTAAGGCATAATCTTATGTTTCATGCATGGGGCTGGCCATGATTTTCTAATATAATGGAAGATAGCGCCGACAAGGGTGTGATGTAAAGACGAATTGTATGTGATGAATCAATGAAATTGGGACCATGCTAACGAGCAATAAATTTTTTTATTAGCACAGGACATGCCCTAATTCATAGTGAATCTACTCAAACAAAATTAAGTACACTGGCAATGGTTCAGCACAATGGAAATTATTTTATTGATTCCATCAAATCAATGCCTTTGATTAATGAATCAAAAAGCCATGATATGTGTCACGTGTTATGAAGCATGCCAATGTACATGCCCGGAAATTTCTCTATATGGTTGCAATTGGAGAGCACCTGCACAGGTGTGGCATACCACAAAACAAAAAAAAGTGCTAGAATAAGTACCTTTGGGATACATATTTTCAAATTTCATAATACATTTTGTAGCATTATTCACATCCAAATTGACATTTTATTTCATTGAAATTCAGCTCTATACATGAAAATAGAGCACCTGCAGTGGAATTGTGCAAATCATTTGTATCGCCTTGAAGTAATGCAATTTGAGCCCTTTGATCCTAATTCCACTTGCCATGAACCATGTTAGGCAGTGTTCGGCATTTCCTCATTTGTGCTACATTTACACAGACTCTATTCCATTGCACGTGAAGTGCAACAAGGATCTATCACACCACAATTTAATCCATCCACTTCATGGAATGGATGCCTTTCATCTATTGCTGAATGAGCCGTATATGATGGATTTTACTTTTAAGAACCGTCTGATTGAAATGCATGTGCCTACACATGATTTAATTTTTTTGTGGGCATGGAATGCTTTAAATATTTAAATGCATTACATGTTTTCACGATGAATCAATAGGATGGAGTTATGTACTAATCTTCTGTGATCCTTTTATTGTTACTTCAATTGATCTACTTACATGGTGTAAAAGATTAATTGACAATTTTTGCAACATAACCTTATTTTGATAGCTATGGAAAAATAACTGTGTGAAGGGTATGGCGTACAAAGAATAATTCTGTTGACTCAAAAGAATCCTGGAATTCGGGTAATGAATCAACAAACCATACCTTTCATCACGTAGAATCAGAATGTTTTGAGTGATAATACTTGCAACCAAATGGCATATTATATGGTTGAAGGCATAATATTTTGGCAGCCCTGTTGCACACGACAAGTTATTGCATCAAATTAACCAAAGTGGAGCCTTTCTATAACACATAAATGAGATCTATATTGTGTCATGTAGCATTAGATTTTCTATCTTTGACATCACATCCAGCTAAATAAATATTTGTATGGTTGTACACAGAGAATTGGAAGGGTGTCGCACAGCATACATTAGTATCCCTAATAATTTTTCTATCAACATCGCTCTAAGGCCCATATCAATCAGAGATCTAGTGCAAGGAGACTCAACAAGCACTGACTTCATCTTTTCAATCTGGTGCTACAACTATAGTGCCACAATGTCTTGGTGACCACCAGTAGCACAAAAGTAACTGGGTTGCATGGAGTTGCAGCAAATTCCTTCGTAAAAGTCCAAGTTATCATTCTAACACACTATGTGCAACTTTGTTACAAATTTCTAGTCACAAGGGGCCTTCCCTCTGCAAGTCTTCTTCACTAGATGATTCACAAGTAGGTCGCCATTAACCCCACATTATTCTTTGGGGTTCTACCAAGTCCGTAAATCGTCCACGTGCATGTCGCAACCCTCCTGCAAAGACACATTCAGTTATGTATCAATTTATGCTTCAAATGTTACCAGTATATGCTTCTCATGTTGTGGCAAAACACTTGGCAACTCATCCAAGACTGGCTTGTTGTGGAATGGTAGTCTTTTCCTTTAGCCTCTAACTAATAAAACCATCACACAAGAACTTAAACATTAAGTACTCTGTTCAGTTGAACGTCTAGGTCCCATCAATCTTAGAGAAGATTTTCTATTCCTCAACAAGTGTGGTGAAATCACTCAAGTAGGACTCAAGGGAGATACCCAGCTGCTAGAAATTCTTAAGCTTATTGAAGCATTAGTATTCCTCCTTGTATTGATTCACTTCCTGCACATGAGGGCGTAAAAGGCCTCCCACAACATGGGTCACTACTCCTAGAGAGGCAACTACACACTCCCATTACTTGAGCATGTACGAAAAAAACCTTTTCCTCAAGTTACGATGTGGAAAATTCATTCCACTACCTGAGTGAAGCCTATTGGATGCGGATGATATGCTCCTTGTGGTTTATAAATTTGGTCAGCATCATGCTCTTGAAATGTTTTCCTATGCTAGGAATTAAATCTACATGTACAAACCTCTGGTCTAGACTAAATGGTCTTGAACAGCAATAACCTCTATAGTTTCAGTACCCATGGCAGTTCTAGCAGCTGATAAACCACTCCTGAGTCATGCTCAACAACATCTCTTTGAAATAATTTCATCATGGAATTGCCTCGTGGAGGAACACATGTCAAAGATTGTGGTCTTGATCAAGGTCTCAGATTCTTTGGCCCATGTAGACCTACACATTGGAAAAGGCCATCTCTAGCTCTGATGTCATTAGAGCCTGTGCGATGGCCTTGAGTTGCTTGCACTTACCATGCGCCTTCACTCATTGGAGGAGAGTACGGTTTATGTACACGTCCCCAAGAAGGCCCACCTTACAAAGGATGTCATTTTCTGCCACCATTTTAAAGTAGTTACAATGGTTCCTCTTTGCTTCCTTGTTTTAGAAAGGAGCTTTGACTTCTGTAACTCTATTACATGCAGCCTCCCCACATCTCCTTCACTTTGAGGCATCCCACTACTTTTGTGGCCACCTCATCAAGCTCTTGGAAATAAGCCTAGATTTATTTCTTTGCATAAACAGCCAGATTACACTCTTGGGAACTTCCCTTATGTGTGATTCTGATGCCTTAAATTCTGTTGACATCAAGTGGGTTTCCCTTCTTGAAAAGTTAGCTCGATTTCTCTCTATACCTCTGACAACGACCACGATCCCAGTCACCATCTTCGTGCTCTTTATCCGGGTCCATGTCCAGGTGATCTTCCCCAACCACAATGTCCGTTGCATGAGAGTCATGACATTGTGCGTTAAATTGCTCGTTGAGAACATTAAAAAAATACGCATGATTCTCGGTTTTCCCGATGTTTGCATGGGTTGTCTTTGAAAAAACGGTCCCCAAAGGCAAACATGCTTACTATTTCATGAATGTGCTTGACAGTTCTAACAATTTTCATAAAATTACACTCATTGCTTATTGCAAATCATCCAGTTTTCATTGTTCCTTGAAGTGTCTTCTTCTCTACACCTCATCCTTGTGAACCACCCATGTTTAGCTCGGCACAACACCTCTAACCCTGTGCATCCATGATTAATAAATTGAAATGCTATTTTGTTTCATTTCGAACACTCATTGTACAAAGGTCTTTAATCCAACAACAAAGTGCTTCATACACATTTTCTCGATGTAGAGAACATTTGGCTTTGATTTCCACTTCATAAAACATCACAGGCCCACTCTTTGCCTTGTTTGATTATGCCAAGATATGGTCTTGTGGTTGCTTTTCAGCCTAATTCATTTAGTGCTAGGCCCCTTCAAACCCGTGGCCTTAAATTCTGCCTTTTCAGTCATACGCTCTTCATTCTTGCATATCCTATGGAGTTAGAGTTAATCGTGCATCTTTTATACACTGCTCCACTAGTGTACATGGAGTTTCTTTGGAGAAGCTTCTAAGAAGGTTAAAGGAGGAGGTTATTTGTTATGTACACTGCACATGTTGTGGAAACAAAAGATGTGGGATTTAGTATTGTTCTTATACTTCCAAAAATTGTTTTCAAATTATCATTTTTTTTTCTTTATAAGCTATCTTTATATGACGTACATTGTTCTCCAAAGAATAAAGTTGTCTGAGTTGGATATTGTGGAAGAACAAAATGTGTTTTGTGGGCAGAGGATGTGGCCGGTTTATTTGTTGGCATCTCTGACACATTCTGCTCTTTTATGGCAAGTCTCGTGACCTCGTGTACGTGAGCGGCGTCAGGTACCTCGTTTGTCGCGAACATCCTTTCGCATTGAGTTGTCATCCATCGGAATCTGGACTCGCATGCGACAACCGGTAGGGGGGAGTGGGTGGGAGGGGGAGTAAAGGGCAAAGTGTATGTGGGGATTATTAGTGCAGGTGCGTTGAGCGACATATGATAGCGATGACCAGAATTTTCAGCAATAAACTGGCACAGAAGAAGATTCATCGAGACTTGGTCGCGTGCATGAAACCCTGTTGCTTTGCGGACTTCTATCTAGTCCCATTGAAGAGATCTGTGGATACTGGGTAAGCAGTTGCGTTAAATACTTACATCGAGAAATTGCTGCTTGCAGCTTGTTAAAGACAAATGTTAAGTTATCTGTTAAGCACGTGGAACGTCGTGTGAAGAGGGTGCTCCATGTTCCAGGGCTGGCAGCTAACCTCCTCTCTGTCTCATCTCTCATCTCCGAAGGCATGCAGGTTTGCTTTGAGAATGGTGGCTGCTCCATCTCTGCCCGTGCAGGCCATGTGCTTGCAAAAACGAACAAGGAGAATGGTCTTTACCGCCTCTACCTGGCTTTGGAGAAGGAAGCCAACTCAGCGTTGGTGGCTAGAGATTGAAAACACGACATCGGCCTGTGGCACTGCTGGCTCGGTCACCTTGGCTTTGGCGCCATCATCTCCATGCAGCAGATAGTCCGCAACCTGGAGCTCAAGGGGGTGAAGCAGCATGGTGCATCGGCTTGTGAGAGCTGCATTGAAGGGAAGCAAGCTGGCGCTTCTTTCACGGGGGAAGGGAAGGGGGCGGCTGAGCTTCTCTCACTCGTTCACTCTGATTTGTGCAGTCCCATGCCATCACAGTCCTTGTCCGGCAAGTTGTACTTTGTCACGTTCATTGATGAAAATTCAAGGATGACGTGGGTGTTGTTCCTGGCTGGAAAGGATGAGTGCTTTGATGCTTTCAAGGTGTGGATCGCTGCTGCATAGAATGAGAGTGGCAGGCGGTTGAAAGTGCTTCTCACCGATGGTGGGGAGAGTACCTCTCCAACGACTTCCACACCTTCCTCAAGCGTCGCGGGATCAAGCACCAGGTCACCTGGAACACCACAGCTGAACGGCGTGACTGAACGCGCGAACCGCATGCTCATGGAGCGTGTTTGAAGCATGCTCCAAGACGCGGGGCTCCCGCCAACGTTTTGGACGGAAGCGGTCAATACCGCCGTGTACCTGAAAAACCGGAGCCCTACGCGCGCCGTGCCGCTGATGACACCGGAGGAGGCGTGGACGGGATGCAAGCCAACAGTGACGCACCTGAAAGTCTTCGGGTGTGGCGCATTCGTGCACGTGCCTGCCGGCAGCCGTAACAAGCTGGACGCAAAGCCGGTGAAGGCTGCCTTCCTCGGCTACGACACCATGGGATACCGCCTCTACAACCTCGCCGCACGCAAGATCATCCGCAGCCGTGACGTAGTCTTCCAAGAGGAAGTGAAGGGCTGGAATTGGAGCCCTATGTCAGCAGTTCCGCTTGCTCCCACACTTGTACCAGAAGTGGGAGAAGTACCGCTAGCAGAAGAGGGTGGTGCAGAAGATGGCGGTGATAGCGGCGACGACAAGGAGGTGGAGGGAGCTGAGAAGGAGAAGGAGCCGGCAGCGGAATCTGATGAGGAGCAGCAAAGCAATGCACAGCAGCTGCCACGATGGTCCGCATGCCTCAACAAAGGTGCAAAGGACATTCGGGAGCCGCTGAGGCAATCAGAGCGCCTCGCAAAGAAACAGAGGCCGCTGGAGGAGCTGGTGAAGTTGTGCACCGTTCCACCACCAATGGAATCATCTGACCTCGAGCTTCTCTTCCTCACAGTCACCGATGACCCAGCCACATTCGCTGAAGCAATGCGCAGTGCCAAGGCAGAAGATTGGCGTGCCGCAGCAGATGTGGAGTATGGTGCGCTCATGAAGAATGGCACCTGGACTCTCGAGGAGGCTCCACGCGGCAGCCGGGTGGTCGGATGCCGGTGGATCTTCAGGCGCAAGCGTGGTGCGGATGGTAAGGTTCTCAGGTACAAAGCACGGCTGGTTGCAAAGGGGTATGCGCAGACTGAGGGTGTGGATTACAATGAGACATTTGCACCTGTCGCAAAGTTCCCATCCATCCGAGCGATCCTCGCTCTTGCTGCTGCTATGGAATGGAAGGT
>SZWC01008929.1:10050-25140 GCA_023375785.1 Penium margaritaceum | reverse complement strand
CACACACACACACACACACACACACACACACACACACACACACACACACACACACACACACACACACACACTTACACACACACACATACACATATGGTGAAATATTATGCACCTTTTCCACTGCCTAGCTCATATATGACCAATCATGTCACCCCTAAAACTGTGTATGGACAAGTGTATTGGGAAGTGAACATATTAGTGAACATGGACTTGTAACAAAAACTAGTACATAGTACATACAATGAATGATAAGTAACACCTCATACAAGGAATGTATGTCTGGACTCAAGTGACATAAATTGATGTTAATGATTTCTAAAAAATGTTTGCACACAAGAATACACTTTTTGATACACCAATTGTCGAGTGTATGAATTTGGGGTGATTAACCATAACTCGCCTAGCTGGCTAGCTATACATACAGACAAGGCATGAACTGCTCTATGGAGTACGTCCCCTTGGTCTGTTCTGAGATGGGCCAGGAATACACTGCCCATAATGGGTATATTGCCTCTGGCTCATCATAGGAACCATACCATTTTGTCCTGGTTGAATAGGCTCCGGAGTCTTAACCGAGAAAATGCTGGTTCAAACCCCGCGACGGCCGCAATTTTCTTTGTGGCCCAAACTGGGACAGGAAGCTTCTAGGGAGCTTACTACAACTTGCCTTGAGGATGACATTTGGCGGTCTAAGGACGCGCCAAGTAGGACTGTAGGTTGAGGTTGGCTCCAGTGGAGCCACTACAAGCAGAATCTTTAGCAAAGTTCTGTAAGTGTAAAAGCTTGTACCTCATATACATCCATTTACGGTTCTTACCTTTGAGATTCCTCATGGAGTTTCCAACCAAAGGTAGACACTACAGACTAACATGCGGACTTCGTGAGGTTGCACACTAAACGAACCTAAGGTGTGGATCCCTTGTTCGAGGGTGATATGTTATCTTGGTTGCAATACCAAGAGTGGTTGGCGGCCTCCCATGTCGGGACCCGTTTTCTAGACCATTGCTATCCAGCGCATTGACAAAGGGTTATGGGCCCACACTTCTGGTTCGAAGGCATGCTTCCAAGACCGACTAGCGCGTGGTCTTACAGAGCGCACAGGTACAACAGGCACGAAGATCGGATGGCTCCAATCTGCTCCATCGGCTCCATCGGCTTCTTCAGGTAGGGTGCATGCACGTGGCGGACTAGGGGACGAGGAACAGCTCTGTCCATATTGGAAAAGACCCTTGAGCCCCAACAGGATTAAGCTCTACCCCTTTTTAGAAGGTGGTACGACCCCGAGTCCGTTCTCTCACAATGGCACCATCGCCTTAGGCGATCATCGGTGGGAGGGGTATGCAACGGAACCAACTGCACCTTTGACAATGGTCACAGTCAGCAGCCTCATCAGCCTCATTGGCCTCAACAAAATAGAGTAGCAGCGAAGCAGAGAAGACGAGCAACCGCAGGAAATGTTGGATCCGACTCAAGCTAGCCATTAGACGGGTATGTCCAAATTCACGGGGACAGGTTTTTCCTTATGGAATTTGCAGTTTGAGATTTTCATTAACGTGCATGGCTACCTTGACATCCTAAAAGGGACCAAGCTAGCACCGGCCAATACGACGCTGACGACGCATGCGGCTGACCTTGTAGCATGGACGATGAAGAACAACATGGTTCTCGCCATACTTGTGACGTCCATCAACGAGACTCAACACTCCCACATCACAGGATGCACGTTAGCTGCCGAGGCCTACGTAAAACTCTCATGCGTGCATCAATCGAACGCCCTCGGAAACCGACTCTTCATCTTCCAAAGGTTGATGTCGATGAGGGTGAGCGAAGGAGAATCGATACCCGCAATTTTGCAGTTGTTCGACAACGTGCTGCAAGAGGTCCAGTAAATGGAATGGAATCTTGACTCCAACATGTGTGCCATGATACTTCTAATGGGGCTCCCGGAAAGCTAGGGGTCCTTGATCACCGTACTTCGCGGTTGTAAGGAGGCGGATTTGACGTATGAGGCTGTCGTCGAACACGTCCGCAACGAGTCCATGCGATGCAGTGGTAGTGAGGCAAACAACTCAGCATATGCCTCTCGCTTCGGAGGACAAGGTGCGAGCTCTCGCTCCAGTCAAGGCAAAAGGGGAAGCGGTGGCGGTGGAGGGAAAGACAACGGTGGCGGGAAGACTTCCCAGAAGCCCAGCAACTGTCACAATTGTGGCAAGGCTGGGCACTAGGCTAGGTACTGCCGTAGTCCCAAGACAGAAGGCAGGAGCAAAGGTGGGAAGGAGAAGTATTAGCTCACCAACATGATGGCTAGGGGGTTGCCCATGAAGGGGGCAGCGATCCTTAGGCCTGGGGCATTCGCCCTTGACTCGGACACCAACCACCACTCATCAAAAGAGAAGGGTGGTTTTGTCTCCATGGCCGAATCTGTCATGCGCATCAAGTGTGCAAACGGCGGCATCGTCCAAGCCATGGGCGAAGGGGACAAGGTCATCACGTTTAATGTGAATGGTGAGGAGAAGGAAGTCAACCTTCAAAAGGTGGTGTACATGCCTTCCTTCACAGCCAACTTTCTGTCAGTCTCACAAATCACCGACAACAACATGAAATTGGTGTTCACCAACAAGGAAGCAGTGGCCCTAAAAAGCGAGGACATCCAGATTTTGTACACCAAAGATGACCTCATGCTTTAAGTTCCAAGAGTCGACGGCCTCTACGTGCTTCAAACCAAATTATCCAAGGTGTCCAATGAGGGACTCACATGTGCCACCAAGACGGTGGCACCAGAGCCAAAGGATGCATCACCAGCGATCGTTGCGGCCGCCACATCAACCATGGACACTGATGCTGAGTTGTGGCACTGGCGATTTGGCCACATGGCCAACAGCACGCTGCATAAGATGCAGGAGCAATAGGTAGTCCGCAGAATGGAAGGGTGCAGCACAAAGCATGACAAAGTATGTACATTGTGTGAACCATGCCTCCAAGCAAAGGCAAAAAATGTTTGGGAGAGGAGGTCAACGAGCAGAGCATGTCTTGGAACTAATACACAGGGACGTGTGTAGACCCTTCTGCACACCGTCTAACAGAGGAAGCAAGTACTGCCTGACCTTCATTGACGACCACAACCGCAAGTTGTGGATCTACTTCTCAAAACAAAGGGAGAGGTCAAGGACAAGCTCCTCGAGTTCGTCACTATGGTGGAGCGGCAAACGTCCAAGAAAGTGAAGACGCTCCGAAGTGACAACGGGGGTGAGTACGAGGCATGCAAGTCTTGGCTCAATCATCATGGCATCCGTAATGAGCAAACCACCCCTTACAACCCCCAAAGCAACGGCGTTGCCGAGAGGACAAACCACACCCTGCTCGGCATGGTGCAAAGCATGCTCTTCGACGCCAAGCTCCCACCTCGCTTTTGGGCAGAAGGAGCAACAACGACCTACTACCTCTTAAACCTCACACCAGCAACCGCCTTGCGGAAGCGTGGAAAGGAGCAGGCCAAGCAGCTAAAGACCCCATAGGAAGCATGGTCCGGAAACAAACCCAACGCATCTCATCTGAAGGTGTTTGGGTCAACTGCATGGGTGAAGATCCAGTCGGGAGAAGGTGGAGGCAAGCTCGACGCACGTTCCAAGAAGTGCGTCATGGTTGGGTACGACACGTCACACAAGCCTATGGGCTTTGGGACCAGGCAGTAGGCAAGCTCATGAGGAGCCGCGACCTCATGTTCGACGAACGCACCCTTGGAAAGGGAGAGCTGCAAGACCCAATCCTCGCTCCCAAAGCGGGAGAGTGGATAGTGTTGCTTGAGTCTAGAGACCAAGCACCCGACGACTGGCTTGCTTTGCCAACGGGTGGTGGGAATGGGAGAGTACCTACGGAGGATGACGTAGCATCTGACACGGACACGGATATCGAGGTGTTCGGAGCTTCCGAGTCTGACTTGGAGTCTGACGGCTCTTCTGACGACGACGACGACGACAAACCACCACCTGTGGAAGCACCAGCACCAAAGAAAGAAGCCGCACCAGCACTCCGGTGCAGTTTGCGACCAAAAAAAGCACCTTTGTGGTATGAGGATGATTGGACCAGCCTTAGCTGGTCGTACATGGCTCAGGGCGAGCCATCCACAGTGGCGAAAGTGATGAATGGCCCAGATGCGGCCAAGTGGAAGGAGGCAGTGGACAACGAGCTCGCGACAATTGCCGAGAACGGCACGTGGGTGCTGGTGGACGGACCCGACAAGGCCCACGTGGTGGGATCCAAGTGGGTCCTCTGAGTGAAGAAGAAGCAAGACGGCAGCATCGACAAGTTCAAGGCAAGGGCAGTGGCAAAGGGATTCTCTCAACGCCCGGGTTCTGAGTACGATGAGACGTTTGCGCCCGTCATGACCTTTGCCTCCATCCACTCTCTCCTTGGCATTACAGCCGCAAAGAACCTGGATATACACTAGATGGACGTCAGGGTAGCTTTTCTTTATGGGAAACTTGACAAGGAAGTGCTGATGGAGGTGCCCGAGGGAGTCAAAGCTCCCAAGGACAAGGTGTGCAAGTTGCTGAAAGAACTCTACGGGCTGAAACAGGCCCCAAGGATGTGGTACAAAGAGATGGACGGTTTCATGACCGGCCTCTCCTTCATGCTTTGCCAGAATGACCCGAGCATGTACGTGCACGATGATGGGAGAGGGCTAATGCTGGTTGCATTTTACATGGATGATCTGATCATCTGCTTGTCTTCGGTCGAGCTACTGGATGAGCTGAAGTCTGACCTCAGCAAAAGGTTCAGTATGAAGGACATGGGTCCTCTCGAGTACTACCTCGGGATTGTCATCCACCGCAACCAAGTATCAGACACCATCGAACTCAACCAAACTAAATACATCAGTGAGGTATTGAAGCACTGCCACATGGAAGACTACAAACCTGTCAGCACCCCAATGAAAAATTATAGGAAGCTGAAGGTCTCCATGTCGCCAAGCAATGAAGCAAAAAAAAGGGAGATGCAAGAAATCCCCTACCAGTCCGTCGTGGGTAGCATCATGTACGACATGGTAAGGGACTCGTCCAGACATGTGCTATGCTGCGGGACAAGTGAGTAGATTCGTGGCCAACCCTGGGCCACAATATTGGCAGGCAGTCAAGCGCATCTTGCGCTACCTACAGAAGACACGTCACATGGGCCTTGTCCTTGGAGGCCAAGAAGGAACGGACCCCCTTCGCCTAAAGTGCTACACCGACGCTGACTGTAGAGGAAATCTCGACGACTGGAAATCCACCTCTGGATAAGTGTGCATCTTGAATGGCACTGCCATCTCATGGGCCAAAAGGAAGCAAGATTGTGTTTTTGTATCCACGGCTGAGGCAGAGTACGTTGCTCTGTCTGAGTTGTGCAAGGAGACTCAATGGTTGTGCAGCCTGCTTGGCGAAATGACAGTGCCATAGAAGGACGCCACGGTCGTACACGTGGACAACATGAGCGCCATCTCGATGGTTGAAGACGAGATCATCTCCCAGAAAACAAAGCACATCGACATACATTACCACTAATCACATGACCTGGTCATGAAGAACGTGGTGGACTTACAGCACTACGGAACAAAGAGCATGCTTGCTGACTGCATGACCATGCCGCTCGAGAGCAACTTGCACCATGCATGCATTCGTGGATTCAGCATGAGGAGTGCGGCAGAGGAAGGATGAGTCCCAAGGCATTAATGGAGCTCAGTAAGAGACACATGGACAGAGGCGGCAAGGGAGGAATTTGTTGAAATAGCATGCACCTTGTCCACTGCCTAGCTGGCTAGCTACACATATAGACAAGGCATGCACTGATCTATGGAGTACGTACCCTTGGTCTGTTCTCAGATGGGCCCAGAATGCACTACCCATAATGCGTATGTCCCCTGTGGCTCATCATAGGAACGAGACCTTTTTGGCCTTGTTGAATAGGCACCAGAGTCTCAAACGAGAGGTTGCGGGTTCAAACCTCGCGACGGCAGCAATTTTCTTTGTGGCCCAAACTGGGACAGGAAGCTTCTAGGAAGCTTACTAGAGCCTGCCTTGAGGATGATACTTGGCGGTCTAAGGATGCACCAAGTAGGACTGTAGGTTGAGGTTGGCTCCATTGGAGCTACTACAAGCAGAAGCTTTAGCAAAGCTCTGAAATTATAGAAGCCTGTACCTTGCATGCATCCATTTACAGTTCTTGCCTTTGAGACTCCTCACAGAGTGTCGAACCAAAGGGAGATACTAAAGGCCAACATGCGGACTTCGTGAGGTTGAAAACCAAACAAACCTAAAGTTTGGATCCCTCGTTCGAGGGTGATATGTTATCTTGGTTGCAATACCAAGAGCAGTTGGTGGCCTCGCATGTTGGGACCCGTTTTCTAGACCGTTGATATCCGGCGTATTGACAACACACACACACACACATACACACACACACACATACACACACACATACACACACACACACACACACATACACACACACACACACATACACACACCGGCTGTGTGCATGAAGCCACAGCACCGGCTGCGTGCGTGGAAACATGCCCATGTACGCAGGCGGTGCTGTCGCTTTTGCTACTGGTGGCACTATCACAGTCACTGTCGATGTTGCTGCCATTGTGTTGTCACTGACATTTTGTTTTCCCCGTCTCTGTTGCTCTCATTATTGCTGAGTGAGTTGGAGTGAGTGAGTGAGGGAGTGAGTGAGTAAGTGAGTAACTAAGTGATCGAGTGAGTGAGTGAGGGAGGGAGTGAATGAGTGAGTGATTTAGTGAGTGAGTGAGTGAGTGAGTGAGTGAGTGAGTGAGTGAGTGATTGAGTGAGTGAGTGAGTGAGTGAGTGTGTGAGTGAGTGAGTGAGTGATTGAGGGAGTGAGTGAGCAAGGACTGCATTATTTGTGCATAGCGCAATGGGGAGGGAGGGAGCCAAGTCTCGCTAGCGCCATCCACCTGTGATTTTGCAATCAAACAAAAGAAGAAAGAAAAGAAACATAGCACGGGGGCAAAATTTTGTTGGCTCTAGCGGGTTTGGAGGCAACCTCAAGGATGCCTAGCTCTTGCTGATGCACACTACCAGTGTTTGGGGTAGCCAATGGACACCTTTGGTGAAGAGTGTGGAGCACAGGGATCACGGATGTGAGTGGGCAGAACACGTTGCATTTAGTAGAACTGAATCGAAACACAATTTTGTTTGTTAGCATAGTGAGATTACATCAAATCCTTATAGCCTGTGATCTAACCTTTTCAACGCATCCAAGCACACCCAAAACAGAGGAGTAGAGCCCCTGCAACGGCCGTCAAAGTAACCGTTGGTGGAGCCGCCCACCTTGCCTTGCACGCTAGGCAACGGGAGGCGCTTCGACGATGACCCGTTGAAGCGTCTTTCCTTGCCCAGAAGTCTAGGACAAGTTCACCCTGGTCATGGAGAGTCTTATGGTTGCTTCCTTTATGGCCCTGGTGCATTTGGGGGTCGTTGGAGACGAACTCGGATCACTGGTGGTGGATTATCCCACCACCCATGGCGGGTACCAGATTCCATCCCCCCAACACCCGAATTTTGGACTAGGCTAACTTTCTGAATACTCACTCAAATCAAGCGATTCAAAGCTCGATCCTGCATGGAAGAATCCAAGAAATTCCAATCTAAAGTCAGATCAGGTGTTCTACCACTCCTCAGTGGTCGAACCAGGAAGTACACTCAACGGCACTCATGGCAAGGGGCACACCATGTCAACAATCTCCCCCTTGCACCGCAGCCTTGATGCCCTGTCCTTGGAACCTGTAGCATTTTAAACTTCACAGCGCAGACCAAGCTCCATGCAGCTAGCATCGTGCCTGGCCTTGGGCTGTGCCTTGGTCATGGCGTCGGTGAGCATGCGCTTACTGCCACAATGCACGATAGCCGCATCTCCCTTCTCCACCAAGTCTCGCGCATAGTGATGCCGGATCTCGATGTGCTTGGTCTTCCTTTGCAACACTGGGTTCTGGGTGAGGCCGATGGCACTCATGTTATCAACGATGAGTACCGTCGGCTTCCTTTGCAGCACGCCGATCTCCTTTAGCAGCCGCCTCAGCCACACCGCCTCCTTTGCGGCTTCCGCGAGCGCGATGTACTCCGCTTCGGTGCTGGACAACACCACGCAGTCCTGCTTCCTGCTTGCCCATGAAACTGCTGCACCACCAAGCACAGAAACGTACCCAGACGTTGATTTTCTGTCATCCACATCACCAGCCCAGTCGGCATCCGAGTAGCTGACCAACTCGAGGGAGTCGTCACGCGCTCCCCCTACAAACACGAGCCACGACTGTTTTGTCGCCTTGAGATAGCGGAGGATCCGCTTCACTGCTTGCCAATGCAGCGGCCCGGGGTCAGCAACATAGTGGCTCACTTGGCCCTCCGCGAAGGCCAGGTCGGGCCGCGTCGCCACCATGGCGTACATGATACTCCCCACTAAGGACTGGTATGGAACACCTGCCATCTCCTCCTCCTCGTCCGTGCTCGGGCCCATGCTCGAGCTTAGCTCACACGTGGTGGTCATGGGTGTACCGATGGGGTTGCACTCCTCCATGTTGTAGCGGCGGAGCACCTCTTGCATGTACTTTGCCTGCCCCATCTGGAGCGTGTGTGCCTTGCGGTCCCTCTTGATGGTGACGCCGAGGTAGTACTCGAGCTCGCCCATGTCAGTCATTTTGAACCGACCGCCCAGTTGCAGTGTCAGGTTCACCAACTCCTCCATGTCCGACGACACGAGGATGAGATCATCCACGTAGAGTGCCACGATCTGGTGCAATCCCGGCTGCTTCCGCACGTACACGCAGTGATCTGCCTCGCAGCGCTTGAAGCCAAGCTCGGGCATGAAGCCGTCCATTTTCAGGTACCACATGAGTGGCACTTGCTTCTGCCCGTAGAGCGCCTTGCGAAGCCGGCACACCTTCCCCGGTGGCGCGTCCACCCCCTCCGGCACCTCCATGTAGACCTCCTTGTCCAGGTTGCCGTTGAGGAACGCAGTTTTCACGTCCATTTGGTAGACTTTGTAGTCGCGCACCGCCGCCACCGAGAGGATGGAGCGAATCGAGGCGAACTTAGCCACTGGCGCGAAGGTTTCATCATAGTGTTCACCCTTTCGCTGGGCGTACCCCTTCGCGACCAGCTGCGCCTTGTACTGCTCCACCTTCCCCTCCTTGGTGAGCTTCTTCTTGAAGATCCACTTGGAGCCGATGATTTTTGCGCCCTCCGGCCTGTCAATTAGCTGCCAAGTGCCGTTCTCTTCATGGGAGGCAAGCTAAGATTTTTTAGCTCCCTCCCACTCAGCCCCATCCTTCCGCTGCAACGCCTCCTTGACGGTCTCGGGCTCCTCTTGCGCAAAGAACGCTTGAGCGAGCCCAGTCCAGATGCCCTCTGCGGTATCATACCTCTTTGCCGCCCTCCTTGCGCGTCCGCTTCTCCGGGGCCGGTGCTGTTGAGGCTGCTGCTGCTACTGCCTCCTCGCGGTGCCACTCGTACCGCTGGCCTGCTCCCCCTCCCTCGGGGACCGTGGAGATGCGGGCTCACTCCCCACCTCTTCGTTCAGCTCCACTGCTGCCGGCGCTTCAGACTCATTGTCCGACTCGGCTGAATGCAAATCAGCCGCTCCCACATCGCCCGGATGGTTCTCGCCGGCTGGAGCCGATGGGACGTCACCCTCTTTTGCGTCCTGCGGTGTCTCCCCCTCAAGGAGTGGTAGCCACTCCCCACGCTTGGAGAGACCCGCGTCCTTGTCCGTCCAACGGCTGGCCTTGTCGAACGTGACGTCGTGACTCTTCACGATCTGCTGCCTCCGCGGGTCGAAGAGCCGGTACGTCTTGCTCCCACTCTCGTACCCAACGAAGATGCACCGGCGAGTCCGCGGGTCCAGCTTGCCCCGCCCCTCCCGTGCCTGCACAACAACATGTGCAACACAACCAAACGTGCGGAGGTGTACCACAGTTGGCTTCCTCCCGCTCCACACTTCTTGTGGCGTCTTCCACACCTTGGACTCCGCGTCTTTTAGCGGCTTCGTCGGCGTCCGGTTCATGATGTACGCCACTGTCCGTGCCGCCTCGCCCCAGTACCGCTGCGCAAGGCCGGCGTCACTCAACATGGATCGGACCATGTTGAGGATGGTGCGGTTCGCCCTCTCCGCGATGCCATTCTGCTGCGAAGAGTGTGGCGTAGTTTTCTGCCATGCGATCCCCTTGCTCTTCATCCATGCCGAGTAGCCCTCGTACTCGCCGTCGTTGTCACTCCGGAACGCCTTCACCTTCAACTCCGTTAGGCGCTCCACAGTCGCCACAAACTCCTGTATACAAGTCAGGACATCACTCTTCCTTTTGATGATGTAGAGGTAGAGCTTGCGGCTGTGGTCATCGATGAAGGTGACGAAGTAGCGAGCGCACCCGATGGAGCTCTTGAATGGTCCACACACGTCAGTGTGGACCACGTCCAACTCTGCCGACGCTCGCGTCCCTTTGCCATTAAACGGTTGCCGTGTCGCCTTGCCGACCACGCACGGCTCGCACACGACATCCTTGGCTGCGTCGAGGCTCTTGACCTCATGACCCCGCACCACTTCCTTCTTTGCCATGTCCCTCACCGTTGAGGGAGCGATGTGGCACAACCGGCGATGCCACAGGTCCAGGTCCCCTTCATCCTTCATCACGAGGTGAGCGGCGTTGGTCCTCACCGCATCGGCAAGAACCTTGGTACGGAGAAGGTAAAGGTCCTCCTCCCTCTTGCCACGTGCAATCACCTCGCCGTCACCTACCTTCCGGATGATAGCCTCCATCTTATTGAAGAGTACCTTGAGCCCCTTGTCGGTAAGGCGGCTCACTGACAGCAGGTTTGCCCCAATGTTGGGCATGTGGAGCACATCATAGATGGTACACGGATGGTTTTCCCGTTCACCACTGACTTGATGCGAACATTGCCTTTGTCCGCGGCCAACTCCGTTTTGCCGTTGGCCACTGTCATGCGCCGCTCGGTGGCGCCGTAGGTGACAAACGCCGCCCGGTTTCATTGTGTGTGGCGGCCTGATCCGGAGTCGATCACAGTGACTTCCGGATCTGTCAAGTCGGTAGAGTCCCTGGCTATCATGGCTTGGGTGTCCTTCTTCCCGCCATTCCTAGGCTGGTCTGACTTCTTGTTGGGGCAATCACGTGCGTAGTGGCCCTTTTTGCCACAATTGTAGCACTCCCCCTTTTTGTCACCTCTCTTGGTGCCTTGGTTAGCACCCTTTCCCTTCTTGCCTCCCCCTCCACCTTGAGGACGGATGGCATAGGCGGAACTCGATGTCGCCCCACTCTCTCTCCCACCACGCTGCATCCATTCATTGCGGACGTACTCAGCCGCCTTTGGATAATTCAGCTCATCGGCGGACCAGCCGCCTACGACGGTGATCATGGGACTCCAACTGTCCGGCAAGGCCAGGAGGAGGATCATGGCTTGCAGCTGAGGGTCGACCTTCCACCCAGTGGCTACGCACTTGACAGTCAAGGACTCAATCTGCTGCAGGATCTCCATGATATCGTCGCCTTCGTTCGCTCGGAGGGTGACGAGCCTCTTGAAGACGAAGAGCTGGTTAGCAAGGTTGGTGGATTGGTAGATGGTGCAGAGTTTCCTCCAGGCCTCCGCGGCCTCCATCCATCCTTGAATGAGGGAGCGCTACGTCAGAGCAAGCGCATACACAAACAAAGCAAGCGAATTCTTGTTGCGCTTCTTGTACGCTTCCACATCCTCCGGCGTCGCGGTATCCGGAGGGGCAGTTTCTTCACCCTTGACCAGCTCAAGCAGGCCCTTGTCATCGAGGAAGACCTCAAACTCCCACCTCCAAAGGTGGAAGCCAAGCCCGTCGAACTTGGAGACGCCGATGCTCTCTTGCTCGGTCGGTGCCATGGCGCGCGGCGGTAGCGTGAACGTTGTAGAGCTAGGGTCCTTCTAGGCACGTGGGCCCATAACCCTTTGTTGGCTCTAGTGGGTGTGGAGGCACCCTCAAGGATGCCTAGCTCTNATTCTTGTTGCGCTTCTTGTACGCTTCCACATCCTCCGGCGTCGCGGTATCCGGAGGGGCAGTTTCTTCACCCTTGACCAGCTCAAGCAGGCCCTTGTCATCGAGGAAGACCTCAAACTCCCACCTCCAAAGGTGGAAGCCAAGCCCGTCGAACTTGGAGACGCCGATGCTCTCTTGCTCGGTCGGTGCCATGGCGCGCGGCGGTAGCGTGTACGTAGTAGAGCTAGGGTCCTTCTAGGCACGTGGGCCCATAACCCTTTGTTGGCTCTAGTGGGTCTGGAGGCACCCTCAAGGATTCATAGCTCTTGCTGATGCACACTACCAGTGTTTGGGGCAGCCAATGGACACCTTTGGTGAAGAGTGTGGAGCACAGGGATCACGGATGTGAGTGGGCAGAACACGTTGTATTCAGTAGAACTGAATTGAAACACGATTTTGTTGCTTAGCATAGTGAGATTACATCAGATCCTTATAGCCTGTGATCTAAGCTTTCCAACGCATCCAAGCACGCCCAAAACAGGGCAGTAGAGCCCCTGCTACGGCCATCAAAGTAACCCTTGGTGGAGCCGCCCACCTTGTCTTGCACGCTAGGCAACGGGAGGCGCTTCGATGATGACCCGTCGAAGCGCCTTTCCTTGCCCAGAAGTCAAGGAGAAGTTCACCCTGGTCTAGGAGAGTCTTCTGGTCGCTTCCTTTATCGCCCTGGTGCATTTGGGGGTCGTTGAAGACGAACTCGGATCACTGGTGGTGGATTATCCCGCAACCCATGGCGGGTAGCAGATTCCACCCCCCCAACACCCGAATTTCGGGCTAGGCTAACTTTCTGAATACTCACTCAAATCGAGCAATTCAAAGCTCGATCCTGCATGGAACAATCCAAGGAATCCAAATCTAAATTCAGATCAGTGTCCTACCACTCCTCAGTGGTAGAACCAGGAAGGACACTCAACGGCACTCATGGCAAGGGGCACACCATGTCAACAAAGTGCTCGCTCGATTGTGGGAATATGTGCTTGGTGGATCCAAATTCTTTTCTTCTTCGGCAAATCATCAGCCACGTCTCATCAGATTATTTTACATGGACTATGCCATCTTTACAACAACCATTACAGAAATACCATCTTTTACAGAAAGCAGTTCCGTGAAGTGTCTTCAAATCAATGATCCTCCCACAATTCCTGCAAGGATCATCTTCAACACTACCCATCGTCAACTGAGGGGGGTGTTGTGATTTACCCAGTTTCGATGGCTGGTTTGGCTAAAATGCATCTTGTAGTGCATTTTATCTACTTTGGAGGGATAGAAAATTCACATCTTCAAATGGAGGGAGGGGAGGTCAAAATCCCCGCCTTTACAACATCTGAGGTGCATTTGGAGGCCCTTGGAGGCTATGACCCTTCAGCTTCCAGCTGAAGGGTAGTTGGTCAACCCCCTACTCTAACCTCCTACAACCTCATGGCGACCCTTCAGCTACCATTGCATCTTCAACCTCTAGTGGCTCTTCAGCTGCTAGTGCCCCTTCAGCTTCTAGTGACCTTTCATATTCCAGGTGACTCTTCAGCTGTCCTGGGTGGTTATTTAACCACCCAGGTGGTTACACATTTATCTACAACCTCCAAGGCAAGCGCTTTCAAGGAGGTCCTCCTAGGAATACTTAAGGGGCTCAGTCCATTTAGTCCATTATGCCTTGACATGCCTTCAGACATTCTCAGTTCTCCTTCAAGCAGTAACCAAGCAGCTACTCTAGAGTCTGCCTCTACAAGCCTCGGCATCTGACACTCCAAGCCTGTGCCTAATGACGTACCTCCTACAAAGGCCTGTGCCTTCTTCAGTGCAAGCTAGTGCCCCTGCAAGCAGTCTACTCCAGATCTTGTTTCCAGACTTAGTCTCACGACATCCAGGGTGGGCGCCCTGCCCTCCACAAGTCTACACTTGTGCCTACATCCCTGCAGCTGGTTTAGGGAACTCTTCATGTACTTCTCCATGTTTTTTACAAATTCCTACATATACTTCAGATTCCACCGTCTACGCCTTGTTCTTCCAGATTTCAGTCCAGTTTCACCCACCCACCTTCCACAAATCTTGAAAAGTGAAACTACAGTGGTTTTTTCTGTTGAAAACCAGCCAACCTATACCAGAGGGCCCTACATGTAAGTTTTATTCCTACATAGCATAGAAAACATTTGCAAGAGCATGAAGCTGACCAAATTTCTGAACCACATGGGGCATATCATCCGCATCCACCAGGCTCTACTCAGTTAGTGGAATGGCTTTGCCACATCGTAACTTGTAAACACGATTTTTAAATACATGCTTAAGGAATGGTAGTGTGTACTTGCATCTCTAGGAGTGGTGACCCATGTCTTGGGAGGCCTTCTGTGCCCTCGTGTGCAGCAAGTGCAATCAATACAAGGAGAAAGACCAGTGCTTCAAATAGCTCAAGAAATGCACAAAACTGGGTAGCTCGCTTGAGTTCTACTTGAGTGAGTTCAGCACACGTGTAGAGGAGTAAAAAGGCTTCACCAATAGTGAAGGGACCTAGAAGTTCAACCACACAGAATAATTGTTGTTAGAGTTCTTGGATGATGGTCATACTAGTCAGAGGCTGAAGGAAAAGACTACCATGCCAAAACAAGCCAAGCATGGATGAGTTGCCGTTTGTTGTGGGACAACATGAGAAAAACAAATTGGGAAAAATTTAAGCACTATTTGATACATAGCTGAATGCGCCTTCACAGGAGGGTCGTGAAAGTGTTGTACCATTGACACGGCCTGTTTTACAAATCCACTGGTTTCAAGAGAATGTTTCAGGTTATATTGCTGCAAAAATTGTTGTTTCAAAAACGGATAATTTTTTTGGATAATCCAAACCCTTTTTATTTTATTTAACTTCTTATCATCATTGGAGAATTTCTACGCAAATGTATATGCATATGTATATGTATATGTCTATGTATATGTATATGTATATGTAGATGTATATGTATATGTATATGTACATGTATATGTATGTGTATATGTATATGTATATGTATATGTATATGTATATGTATATGTATA
>SZWC01008928.1:87106-107106 GCA_023375785.1 Penium margaritaceum | reverse complement strand
CACCACTCCGCAACCAGTTTGCACCACTCCGCAACCAGTCTGCTCCACTGCGCATGCAGTGCGCACCACTCCGCAACTAGTTCGCACCACTCCGCAACCAGTTCGCACCACTCCGCAACCAGTTCGCACGACTCCGCAACCAGATCACACCACTCTGCAACCAGTTTGCACCACTCCGCAACCAGTTCACACCACTCCGCAACCAGTTCACACCACTCCACAACCAGTTCGCACCACTCTGGAACTAGTTCGCACCACTCCGCAACCAGTTCGCACCACTCTGCAACCAGTTTGTACCACTCTGCAACCAGTTCGCACTTCTTCGCAACCAATTCCAACCTCTCCGCAAGCCGTTCGCACCACTCCGCAACCAGTTCACACCACTTCGCAACCAGTTCGCACCACTCCGCAACCCGTTTGCACCACCCCGCAACCAGTTCGCACCACTCTGAAACCAGTTCGCACCACACCCTAACCAGTTCACACCACTCCGCAACCAGTGCGTACCACTCTACAGCCAGTTTGCACCACTCTGCAACAAGTTCGCACCACTCCGGAACCAGTTTGCAACACTCCGCAACCAGTTCGCACCACCCCGCAACCAGTTTGCGCCACTCCACAACCAGTTCGCACCACTCCGCAACCGGTTCAACCCACCAGTCCGCAACCAGTTCGCACAACTCTGCAACCACTTTGCACCACTTTGCAACCAGTTTGCATCACTCCGCAATCAGTCCGCACCACTCCGCAACCAGTCTGCACCACTCCGCAACCAGTTCGCACCACTCCGCAACCAGTTTGCATCACTCCGCAACCAGTTTGCACCACTCCGCAATCAGTTCGCACCACTCCGCATCCAGTTCCCACTACTCCGCAACCAGTTCGCACAACTCCGCAACCAGTTTGCACCACTCCGCAACCAGTTCGCACCACTCCGCAACCAGTTCGCACCACTCTGCAACCAGTTCGCACCACTCTGCAACCAGTTTGCACAACACCGCAATCAGTTTGCACCACTCCGCCACCCGTTCGCACCACTCCGCATCCAGTTCCCACCACTCCGCAAGCCGTTCGCACCACTCCGCATCCAGTTCCCACCACTCCGCAAGCCGTTCGCACCACTCCGCAACCGGTTCAACCCACCAGTCCGCAACCAGTTCGCACGACTCCGCAACCAGTTTGCACCACTCCGCAACCAGTTCGCACCACTCCGCAACCAGTTCGCACCACTCTGCAACCAGTTCGCACCACTCTGCAACCAGTTTGCACAACACCGCAATCAGTTTGCACCACTGATACCCCCAATTTTTCCGCGTTCTTGTTCTTCTCCGCGGATGATCTGGCTCCGCGCCGATCCGCGGAACACGCACTCTACCGCTCCTGCTACCCCTCGTACTCAAAGAGACAGCAACCGTTATCCGCGGGTCACAACCTTGGAGTGTCGGCGCAGATGCCTCACCGGTGAGTGACGCTCCGCGGTTTACTTCTTGCCACACGGGAGTCCACCACCTCGTGGCGTCCGACTCCTCTCCGCGGAAGCCTCGTTCCGCGGACGTGTGCAAGCAAGGGACCGCCAGTAGCTTCCTCCACTCGGACTCTTGGTTCTTTGCGCGCTTAACTCCCAGATCCGCGGACCACTCTCCGTAGGCGATAGAGGGTTGGAGAGCAGAGGGCGGAACACAGGAAGTGAGAACAGGCAAAGGACTTTTATAAAGCTGATTGCGGAGTACACAGAATGCTCTCGAATGCAAGCAAGTCTGAGTTGCACTTGTGCTACTGCCAGTCAGGCCTTTTTCTACTTGGGACTCCGCACAGTGTAACTACACACTGTCGGTCTCATCCCTCTCACACTGACCTACTTCCTCTATTTGGACTCCTCGCGGTGCGGCTACGCACCACGGGTCTTGTCCTCACACACATACTATCTTCTACCGGTCACTTTTCTCCATCCGCGGCTCGTGCACGCGGTTCTTCGTGTTCTTCCCTGAATCTTCCATCTCCGCGATGTGCCCTCCCATCTCTCCTCCTGGATTGCCGCTGTCAGCCTTATGTTCTGATTGGTCGCGTTCCTGCCACTGTTCTCCTGTCGCTTGGTTTGGTTGGCAGATATCTTGCACGTCCGATGTTCCAGCTTCCTTCTCCTCCTTCCATTATTCGGCTTCTGTTCCCTTTCCACCGCGATCTTTCCCGTTGGGCCATCCTTCCCGCTACCGCCACTGGACTCCGCGCCACCCGATGCTCTACCGCGACCTTGGTGCGGGAGCTAGCTTTCCACGCGTGTCCTTTTGTGCTTGTTGCTCTTGTCCGAGTCTTGTCCGCGGATCTACCGATCCACGGAGCTGGCTTTCTGCGGATGCATATTTTTCCCCCGCGGAGCTGCGGTGGATTTCCGCCTGACACTGATGCCCCCAACCCCCCTTTTTCTCAAGACTCTGCCCCAGAGTCTCGCCCGCGTAGCAGGCGCGTGTACTTCCCTTGCGGTCCTTGCCGCTGCCGGTGTTGGCAGGGACGGCAGTATGTTTCCACCTCTCCGCCCTCTCGTTGGTACTTCGCAGAACATTCCTGATGTACGTACAGCTGGCAGCCCTCACATCGAGCTCCTGTGGTGATGTCTCCCGCTCCCAGTCTCCTTTTGAGGGTCGAGCAATGTGGGATCCGCTCATACGTCCTGCAGCTCGTGTAGCGGTACACCATGTGTCCCTCCTCACTCCTTCCAACCCATGAGGCGCACTGCGCATGGGCCCATCCTCCGTAGTGATCACAGTGACATGCCATCCCCGTGACGATCCCTCCGCATCCATCTCCGCAGCATCGCAATCCGGAGTTCTTCGTTCCCCAATCCTCTTTTCGGGATTGAGCGAGGCATCGGTGACAGGTCCACACCCCTTCCTTACCTCTCTTTCCACATCTCAGGTGACACATCCTCAGGCACATGCCACACCCTTTCCCGAACTCCGCCATCCCTTCCGGATAGGTAGCGCATGCAGGCTCTCGGGTTTCCGCGGTGAAGTTGAGGTAGCAGTCTGTCTCCATGAGCTCGTTGCCCACGCATTGGTGACATTGGCCCTTCCAAGTGGAGTTGCCCGTCACCCGGCATCCGCGGTGGGTGGGCCTCATGCAGGCAACGCATTTTTCCTCATCCTGCACCGTCTTCAGACAAGTGGGACATGCCGCGGATTGATTCCTTCCCCCTTCCGCTTCCTCTTCTTCTGACTCTTCCTCTTCCCTGTCCTCGTTCATTCGGGGTGCCTTGCGGATTCCTCGCCGCCTTTCAATCTCCTCCCTACACCTTCTGCACACCGTGGCCCCACTTCGCCCTCCGCACTCGTCAGGAGGCGGCACCAGGCAGCAAGTACAGATCTAGCGGTGACATCCACCACAATCCTGCACTTCCACTTCCCACCATTGGCCGTACTGAGCACACCTCTTCTCTTCCATTTCCTTCTGCCTCCTCTCTTCTGCCGCGACACGTTCCTCTGCATGCCATTGTCTCATTGTAGCCCCAGATACTGTGCGCGGACCTTTCCGTTGCTCACTGGGGCCCTCCTCTTCCTCCTCCTCCTCTTCCTCTGGGTCCCACCTTTCGCGGGGTGGTGCTCCCCCGGCGCCGGGTCCCGCTCCTTCTTCCTCTTGCCGCTTTTTCACAGCTTCCTCCTCAGCCGCCTCTCTCAGGCATCGCAAGCAGGTGCGGTTTATTCCGATGCAAGTCTTAGAGTCCCCACCGGCGTGTTGATGCGCGGGCTTCCCGCATACCCGGCACACCACTTTTAGTCGTGGCTCAGCGGGGAGATTTTCCCCACACCACACACATGGGCCAGTGTAGGTAGCCAAGGTCTTGGGGCTCATAGGTACCCCGGTCCGCGGTGGCGTTTCCCGGGATGGTTGCTGGGTTTTTTCTGCCGGGATCTGACGTTCGGGCACGCCTGTAGGTTCCCTCTTCGTCTGCTCCCGCTGTCCCTTATGTTCTGACTGCTGCTCCTGCCTCGGCTGCTCTCGTCGTGGTTCCCTCCACACCTCCTCCGCGGCCAGTTCGCGGACATCAGACTCTTCCTCCTCCACCTCCTGAGGTTCCTGGCTCCACTCCTGCTCCTGTTGTGATACTCGTTCTTCGCAGATGTCCAGTACCTCCTCCGCTCTCCAGCCCCGCGAGCCCTTCCGGTGTCCCAAGGGCGGTAAACGACTTCCTGTCCCTGGGATATGCGTCTGCCATGCCGCAGCAGCAGCACGAACTCCATGGCCGGATAACTGCGGTCGCTGAACCCTTCCGGTCCCTCCAACCATACTTGCCCTGCCTCAACGCTGGCCACGCGGTACACCTCCCGTGGCTCTCCCGCTTCACGTCCCACGTTGGGGAAGGGGCGGAGATACACCAAGTGGCCCTCTTTGATTGGCCCATGGTTCAACCGTCGGTTGGCCGCGTCACATCCACACCAGGCAGCAACAGAACCCCTCAGCCTTGCTTCCGCGCGCATTGCCCTCGTTCTCTCACAGCGCTCGCGAACCCACTCCGCGACCTCCCTGTCCTCCTCCTCCACCGAACGCTTCCCTTGTTCCTCTGGGGCAAGTGGCAGCCTCAGCGGTTTCTGAGGCAACCCCATTGCCGCTCGCAGTGGTTGGCCGAAAAGCAGCATGTGAGGTGAGAAGGAAGTTGAGCGACTAGGTGTTATGTTGATGAAGTACGCCGTCTTCTTAAGCCTCTCCGCCCAGCTGCTACCTTCCGCGGTGGCCACTGCTCGCTCCAATATCTCATGCACGCGCTCCACTTGTCCCTAGGACTCTGGTCTGTACCGCCTGGAGTGCACGTGGCGGACCCCCCATTCCTCCAGCTCCTCTCTAAAGGCCCCCATGAATTCGGTGCCGTTGTCGCTGTGTACCACGCTGTATCCACCAAAACGGTAAAAGATTTCTTCACGAATGAACTTTGCCGCGATGGCAGAGCTCTTGTTGGGCACGGCGCGGACCCACAGGTACTTCGTGAAGTGATCTACCGCTGCAATCCAATATCGGTTCCCTTGGTCGCGGTGCGCGCGAGGGCCGTGGAAGTCGATGATGATCTTCTCCAGCGGTTCACTGATGGGGGAGGGTTGAAACAGCGGCTGGTCTCGTGGTGTAGTCTTCCGCGCGCGCTCGCAGGGAGCGTAGTGCTGCACCACTTCTTTAATGAGGGCCACCAGGTTAGGCACATGGACAATGGGTGCTAGTCGGTCCTTTAGTGCCTGTATGCCGGTGTGATGATGACGGTGGTAGGCCTCCACCACCGCCTTCTGCAGTGTGGGCGGAGGTACCCACAGGACCCGCGGAGTCACTTTCCAGAGGCGGCCCTCTTCCCATGCGTAGTGCTCACACAGACGGGCCAGGTCATCCTTCTTCCTTCGAGCGAATTCCACACCCAGCCGTGTCTCCAGATCCGCGTACACCTTTTGCGCCTCCGCCTTTTGCTGCTCCTTGCTGCTTGCGCAGAGGAGGATATGGGCGGTCTGCCAGATCCGCCAGTCCTGCGTCTCCATTGGTCCCTTCCTTCCCGCTTTCTCTGCCCCTGCTTCTCCCGGCTTTCGTTTGGTCTCCGGCACTCGCGCTGGCAATCCGCGGGCTCGCCTCGCCTCCTGCTCCGCCTTCATGGCCTCGAACTTCCTGCGGTTATCTTCATCATAGACTGGCGGCTCCCTGTCCCACGAGTCAGGTGCAGGGAACAGCCGCAGGATCCCCACCGCCCGCAGCTCTCCTTCATCCCACTGGTCGCGTAGTCTAGTCTCAGTGGGTCCTCCCAGCCNTCCATTGGTCCCTTTCTTCCCGCTTTCTCTGCCCCTGCTTCCCCCGGCTTTCGCTTTGTCTCCGGCACTCGCGCTGGCAATCCGCGGGCTCGCCTCGCCTCCTGCTCCGCCTTCATGGCCTCGAACTTCCTGCGGTTATCTTCATCATAGACTGGCGGCTCCCTGTCCCACGAGTCAGGTGCAGGGAACAGCCGCAGGATCCCCACCGCCCGCAGCTCTCCTTCATCCCACTGGTCGCGTAGTCTAGTCTCAGTGGGTCCTCCTAGTCGTCTGCCGCGTCCGCCAGCGCGGTGCAACTCGATCACCTCCTCCTTTTTCTGCGGAGCTACCCCTGGAGCTCGCAACAGCCCATGGCTCCGTGTGAGGGGCTGCTCCTCCTCCGACTCTCCCGGTGATTTGCTGATCTCGGAAACCACCACCACTCTTGCTTCCTTTTACCCACGCCCCTGTTGTTCTGCCCCTTTGCGGACATCCGTCACAGCTGCCTCTCCCAAAGCAGGGCGTAGCGGAAACGGCACCATTTCCGCGGGCATGTTGACCTTGCGGAAGACTGCCATTAGGAGCTCTGCCGCTTGCGCGGCCTCCCGTTGAGCTTGCGCCAGTTGTTCGGGGGTGACGCTGGAGCCCTTGTGCGTCCGAGGCTGTTTCCTTGGTTCCGCGGCCGCTATTTCTCCAACCTTCCTTTTTCCCTTTGAGGCGGGAGTGGTTTCCCCCGGGGGAGTCTACTCCGGCTCCTTGTTCCGGCCGTCGTCACTTGCGGTTGCTGCCTCTCTGGTCTGGCTGGCTGTTTCCGCAGCTCTCTTCACCACCGCTGCCACTCGGGTCTTGAGTTGTGCCTTCCGTCGGAGGATGCTGGCAGACATCTCTGGGGGGTGGTGCCTAGTCTTGTGCTTTCTCGCCGTCCGATCTCCCCCTTTGACGGCTACATGCTCCTTTGCTGTCCTAGTCGTTGTTGCGCTTGTTACTGTCCCTGCCGCTACACTGGCTATTTCTGCCTTGGTTGCTTCTAAGGCTGTTCGTGTATCTTCCATTATCTGTGCTTCCATGGCCCTTGTTTCCGCCACCGCTGCTGCTGTTACCCCTGTTGCTGCTGTCGTTACTTCTGCCTCCGCTGCCACTGCTACCTCCGCTTGCGCGGCTGCTACCGTTGCCTCTGCATCCATCACGATTTCCTTCATGAGCTGCTCTGCAGCCTCCAATTCCGCCTTGGCCGGTGCCTCGCGCTCCTGGGTCACTTGAATTTCAACCTCCGCAGCCTCCGCGGCAGCTCGCTCCGTCTCAGCTGCTTCTGCTTCCCACACCTTCCGTAGGTGTTCCTGCATGTTCTTTAGTTGAGGGGTGATTTGGGCGTAATCACGCGCCTCTTCGACTGCCGCGTCTTTCCTGCTCTTCTCCTCCCCGCATACTTCAGCCGCCTCCTTGACCCAATGTCGCACTTCCTCTTCCCTGAGTGGTAGTTTCTGCTCCTGCACCGCGGTCCAAAGTCCACCCGCGACTGCAGTTGCCACTCTGGTGCGTGGTATGTTTTGTAGCTTTAGCGTCCAGCACCTTTCCATGGCCATCATCCATTGCCCCTCCGGCACCTGAGTTCCAGCCATCTGCGACTGCTCCGTTTGTGGGTACTGAACGCTCCACTTGGCGTATGTTAGATTGAGCAAGTATCCCCACCTCCATTCAGCCACTGCGGATCTTCGTCGCGGAGCTTCCGCCGATCCTGGTGTCTGGTCGTTCAGCTGATAAAGGATGAGGGCTGTGCCCTTTCCTGGAGCAGATGCACGTAGCGTCCTTTTGGGCTGCTGCGCTGGTCCCTCCGCACCCTGAGCCACCACACACGAGCAGCTTCCAGTGACGGATCCGGCCGTTCAGAGTCCAGGAATTCCGCGGCTCCTGTCATGTCGCTTGCCAGCTTTGGGTTGATACTCAGGATGTCTCTTAGGGCCAAGACGAGGCGTTCCGCGCCTGCCGTCTCTAGCAGTTGTACCTGCCTCTCGTGTAGCCCGAGGGCTATCGCTCCTGTTGCCGCTCCCCTCAGTACNGAGCAGATGCACGTAGCGTCCTTCTGGGCTGCTGCGCTGGTCCCTCCGCACCCTGAGCCACCACACACGAGCAGCCTCCAGTGACGGATCCGGTCGTTCAGTGTCCAGGAATTCCGCGACTCCTGTCATGTCGCTTGCCAGCTTTGGGTTGATACTCAGGATGTCTCTTAGGGCCAAGACGAGGCGTTCCGCGCCTGCCGTCTCTAGCAGTTGTACCTGCCTCTCGTGTAGCCCGAGGGCTATCGCTCCTGTTGCCGCTCCCTTCAGTACTACCTGCCACATCTTGCCGAACAGAGAATCCGCAAATTCCTCGCGGATCACCCCCGGCACTTCCGCCAGCAGTTGAAGCATGACGCTGCTTACGACTTCGAGCAGCAGGGCAGCCTTGGGCTGCTCTCCGCTATCCCCCGAACTTTCTTCAAGGTACGTTCCTGCTCCCTCCATCACTGTTCCTGCCCCCAACAGGGGATATACGGGTTGTCGGTTTGGGCTTCCGTGCGAGGTTGGTGGCGAGTGGGAGAGTGCCGTCACCGCCGCGGAGGGAGCTGGGGCTGTTGGTGCCTAGGCCCCTTCTTGCGGGCTGGGTGTTGGCGTAGTAGCTACTTTTGCGGTTGCTTGGGTCGCTCCTTCCGCGGGTTCCATGCGCCTGAAGGTCCGCGTTGGAGGTGTGCTTGTGGCCGGGCTCTGTTGTGATGAGCCTGTCGATCTCGCCGCTGGTGGCGTGGCTTGTGTTGGTTTCCCTTCCGCGGGGCTTGGCCGCGGTAGAATGCCCGCTGCTGGTGTTGGGGTTCGTGTCGAGGTTACGCCTGCGGCAGGGCTGGGTCACGGTGAGGCCGCAGCTACTGCTGGTGTGGCTGTCACTGGTGTTGGCCGGGACCCCGTTGCCGCCATCTGTGACCCTGGTGTTCTTTTGTGTAGTATTCTTGTTGTGGGACCCGACCGCGGTGGGGCCGCCACCCTTGCCGGTGGTGTCGGTGCCCGTGTCTGCTAGTTTCCCGTGTCCGTGTTGAGAGCAGGGCGCCGCAGCTGCCGCCGAGAGGGCTCACCCCCCCGCGACAAAGGTGCGGACCCCGAGCCGTGCTGACGAGCCATGGTACTGGTTCTGTTGGTGAGTGCCGAGCTTCGCGTAATACGTCGTGTATGTTGTGTGCCTGTGAGAGTCGAAGCCAGGGTTGGCAGTGTCGAGCTGGAGAGTGGTCGGGGCGAAGTAAGGAGTGGAGTGAATGATCAAGTACCGGAACTCGAAATGAGACTGAGGATGCCGGAGCCTAGCAATATATCTGCTTTGCGCGGTCCAAGCCAGTCCGCCGCCAGCAGGATGTCGTACGTGCGGACATCGCAGACTTGGATGGTATGCACTGCATGCACATTGGCCACCTGCATAGGGAAGCTCGCGACTTGTCCGAGCGGCGCGTCGATTTCTCCAGTGGAGATAGAGAAGCGGAGCCGAGTAGGCCGGATGAGATGCTGCATGTGGAGTGAGCGGATCATTCGGAGCGCAATTGTGGTGTGCGTGGCGCCGGTGTCCACGATGGCCACGAACTTGCGTCCCTATATCCACACGTAACACCATGCCACGTGGACCTCAGATGGTGCGGATGGCCCAAGAATGAGCGCCGTTGGGGACCAGGAACAAGGAGAGCATGCGGCGGCATCATGCACGCGAGCATGGGTGAGGAGGATGCATCTGGACAGCAGGCGGGTACCGATAATGTTTCCGCTCGTGCATGAGAGGCGGATACCAAGAGAGGAAAGGGATGGATTGTGAGTGGTGAAGAGGGCTTGCAGACTCTCCGAGGACTCAGGGGAATGAAGAAGGAAGTCGACTAAGGAGAGGGAATGGTGGTTCTCGAGAAGTGGGGTTGTGGTCATGGGAGGAATTGGTGGGTTGTGGGAGGTATCGGTCCGTGATGCATTGGTGGCAAGTTGCGCGGTTCGGGACGGTGCATGGCGTTGGGGAAGATGGGGGGCGATCTCCTCAAGTGTCCATCCGCGGATCGCGGGGTTGTACCGTCTGGCGAGCTGGAGCCCTGATTTGGGGATGGTGGGCAGGGTCTCCGCGGGTGTTTCTGTCGCGGTGGGGTCGAGTTCATTTAGGAGTTGCAAGGCGACCTCCTGTTCATCCTCATCAAATTCCCGCGCCACTCCTTCCCATTGTGCTTCAGCGTTTGTTGGCAATGCCAGGATATCCGGGGAGTGTTCCGCGGTAACTGATGGCAGCGGGGCAGGTTCTGGCCAGTCGAGGCGCGGGAGTCGGCTAAGAGCGTCCGCGTTGCGGTTAGCGTTTGCAGGCTGGTACTTGATTTTCATGTTGTACCCTTGCAGGAGGAGTGCCCACTTGGCGAGGATGCCTTCATGATTCTGGGTGGTGAGTAGCCATTGGAGAGCCTGATGGTCCGTAAGGACCGTGAACGGCTTGCCATTTTTTATGTAGTCGCGGAAGTGTTGGAGGGCCCACAGGACAGCCAAGCACTCGCCCTTTACCGGTGGATACNTGGCAGCGGGGCAGGTTCTGGCCAGTCGAGGCGCGGGAGTCGGCTAAGAGCGTCCGCGTTGCGGTTAGCGTTTGCAGGCTGGTACTTGATTTTCATGTTGTACCCTTGCAGGAGGAGTGCCCACTTGGCGAGGATGCCTTCATGATTCTGGGTGGTGAGTAGCCATTGGAGAGCCTGATGGTCCGTAAGGACCGTGAACGGCTTGCCATTTTTTATGTAGTCGCGGAAGTGTTGGAGGGCCCACAGGACAGCCAAGCACTCGCCCTTTACCGGTGGATACCTTCGTTCTTCCTCAGTGAGAGCGCGGCTGGCATATGCAATCACCTTCTGAGTCGGTTCCTGCACTGTCTAGGATAGGATAGCGCCCAACCCATCCCTTGACCAGTCAGTAATGATGGAGAATGGCAGGTTGAAGTCAGGGAACTCGAGCATAGGTGCCGTGACCAGGCGATGTTTGATCTCCTTCCAGGCATCCGTGCATTCTTGGGTCCAGTCAAAGGGCACGTCCTGGTGCGTCAGTTGCTGGAGTGGCTTGATGACGCGCGCGTGATCGCGGACAAACTTTTGGTAGAAAGAGACAAAGCCCAGGAAGATCTTGACTTGTCCCGCGGATGTGGGCTGACGCCATTCTTGCACCGCCGTAATTTTCTCAAGGTCAGTTTTGATGCCATCCGCGCTCATCACGAAGCCAAGGAACTCGATTTCCGTGGCTCCAATGGAGCACTAGGCTGCTTTGAGCTTGAGGTTGGCTTTGCAAAGAGCAGCAAACACGTTGGCCAAGGACGAGAACAGCTCTTCGATGCTGTGGGCCGCGACCATGATGTCGTCGATGTAGCAACTGACGTTGGGGATAACGCGGAGGGTAGAGTCCATGACCCGTTGGAACGTCGCGCTGGCATTGCGGAGTCCAAAAGGCATGCGCGTAAACGCGTATAGCCCCTTTGGCGTTACAAATGCTGTCTTGGCGATGGAGTCTGGGTGCATGGGGACAGCATGGAAGGCAGCCTTGACGTCTAGTTTTGTGAACCATCCGCGACCCTGTTGCCGCTCTTGTATGTCAACGATGAGGGGCATGGGGTATGCATCTTCTTCGGTCACTCGGTTGAGGTCGCGGAAATTGACGCAAAACCGCTTGGATCCATCTGGCTTCCCTACGATGACCAAGTTGGCCCGCTAGGGGCTGACGATGGGGACGATCACCCCTTGCGCCTTGAGTTCCGGGAGCCCTTCTGTGATGATTTTCTCTTGATCAGGGAGGATGCGTCGCACCTTCTATTTTGTGGGTGCGGAGTCCCCCGTGGAGATGACGTGAAACGCTTCCACGGCTCCTAAGTCAACTGCGGATCCAGCAAAGATGTCTCCAAACGAGTCCAGTAAGTTGGAGAAGTCTTGCCGCTGCGTGAATGAGAGTCGTGAGTGGAGCATGTGGTCCCATTTTGGTGGTGGTGGCGGTACTGTTTCGCGGAGAGGATAAAATTCCTCTTCTTCCTCTAGTGGGAGGCTAGTTCCAAAAACTCGTTGTCCCCTGTTCCATAGTCCCAGGAGGTTGGTCTTTCCGCCAGGCTCCGTGGACTCCTCCGCGCGGTCCTGCCGATCGCTGGTTGAGACATGCTCCACGACAGGTGCCTCCACTGGAAGGAAGTGGGCCTTGCCTGAATGAGTTTGGGAGTCTTTGATCGCGGCATCCAGTAGGGAAAAGGATCCACCGCCGGTGACAGGAAGTGCTACCCGGTCACCAATGGTGATGGGGCAGTACGTTTCTTCTCCAGACGCGGAGCTCAGCTGCATGATTCCCAGGGAAAAGAGGAGATTGGCTTGCCGTGGCACTAAGTAATCCATGCCCAGGAGTACGTCATACGTCCGCGCTTACGTGACTTGGACGTTCACTGGTTCATGAAGGGACCCCACTTGTATGGGAAGGCCGTGGACTTCCCCGTCTCCCTGGTCCATCCCTCCCGCCGAGTTAGTGAAGATGCGGCGTGTAGGAAGCGTGCGGTCTGCCCATCCGACCACGAGAAGGACGCGGAACGCCACGGTGGTGTGGGTGGCTCCCGTGTCGATGATGGCCAGAAACTTCCTTCCGCAAATCCAGTCCACACAGCATGCGACCTCGTTGTGGCTGTCGTCCTGTCGCGGTGGTTCCAGAGGCTGTGGTGCCCATCCCCATTCTTCGTCCGCGAGACCTAGAGCCAGCGATGCGTTGGGTACCGCGCGACGAGTGTTCATTGTGCCGGGAGTTGTCGTGACGCAGTTGAGTGAGATGCCCACAGCTTGGAGGCGTTGGTTAGCCCTGGTGAACTCCTCCTTCAGGCGCGACACCAGCTCAGGGTGGATGCGGAGAAACTCAAAGAAATTGACTTCCGCAACTGGGGTCGTAAAGAGTCGCTGGACAGGATCAGTGTTTTCCTCCGCGATCGTGGTAGGCGCTTGTGCATGCAAAGGCGGTTGCTCCTCTATCGGGGTTGGTGGCTTTGCCTGTCGAATCTTTCCTGGTGCGATGGTGTGGTATACAATGGCCTCTTGGAGTCGCTCCTCCGCTTCCTCAGCCTTGCGTCTCAAATCCTCCTGTACCCTGACTGCCTCCTGCAGGTTCCATCCGTGCAGACCCAGTTTCTGAGCTTGAGCGATGAGGGTCATCTCTTCTGTAGTGGGGGGCACCTCTGTGGTCTCGTCTTCCGCCATTGGTAATCCCAATTTGACGTTACGGGCTCCGCTTGCAGGGTTCGCGGATGCCGGTGGGTTGGGCAAAATACCCTGACCACCGGGGGTAACTTGGGATGGATGTTCCAGTGCCGGCCTTGCCTGCTGCTGTTGCTGCGACCCTGGCCATGCCTGATTGTAATACTGCTGCCACTACTGCACCATGGGGTCTTGAGCAGGCGGTTCGGGGCACGGTGCCGCCTGCCGCTTCCGCGGGCAGTCTCGGGCGATGTGCTCCAAACTCTGACACGTGTAGCAAGCTTTTGGCTTTTGCTGCTGCGGAGGATGCACGTGTGAGGATGAAGTGGTATCGCTGCCCTGGTATTGTTGGGTGGACCGCTGCCGGGTGAAGATGGCTGTGGCATCTTGGACCGCCTCTTGGAGGGACAGGTAGCGGTCAGCAATCATCAGACTGCTGATCTCATCTGGGAGTGCGCGGATAGGATTCTGTAGCAGGACCCATAGTGGCAGACCTTCCCCTTGCGAGCTTGTAGCCATAGAGGCCCAGGTGAGAAACTGATCCACAAATCGGCGGATGTCCTCATCCTTGTGCATCACCTCTTTCTCAATTTTCCGCAGTGCTTCTTCTTTTGTCAATTGTTTGAAGCGCTCGATGAGGGCGTTGCCAAAGTCCTCGAATGACAGGAAGGGGGCTCGCGCATTGCAACAATCCACTGCCGCCCCTTGGAGGTGGAGCTCTGCGGTGGCGAGACATAGGTCGGGCGGAATCCGGCCAATGCTGGCATAGAGAGTGATCTGTTTAAGCCAGACCCAGGGGTCTTCCTCCGGGGCACCCTTGAAGGAGTCTAATCGGGGAATGTTGGCGGGCTCGGAGCGGATGTATCGTAGCTGCGGTACGCTGCTGCGGTTAGCCGCCAATGCAGTTGCCGCATGCGATACCGGAAGGCTTGCAGATGGATTTGCGGAGTATCCAGTCGTAGGGACCGGCATCTGTGGTTGTCCTGCGGTCGTGGGAAGACTGACTTGCGTGGGAGGGGGAACCGTGTACCAGGAAGAGGGAATGGTTGTGGAGGCAGTGTAGGGTGTTGAGAAGAATGCTGTCCCAGGCGGCGAGACCGGAGTCCCCTGCACTGGTACTACCGCTGTTTGCGGTACCCAATACATCTGGGCCGGTGGGGCTGCAGCTGAGACGTGGGGGTGAATTGCTGGTCCCGCGCTGGTAGTCAGGTGCGGGTTCCCAAGTAGCTGCTGTGGGGGCAGGTACACATTGCTCTGTGGGGCCTGTGTTGGCAATGAGGTCTGGTGGGTCCCTCCAACTGGCGTTGCTCCAACTGGCTGCTGGTGGGGGAGCTGCTCATAGGTGAGCATGGGCATCTGCGGTATCATGTTGGGCACAAGCATGTGTGGCACCATTCCAACCGCCACAAGGCCCTTCTGCTGCTGCGCCTGGTGTGTCCACAGTGCTTGTGTGACCGCGGGAGACTGTGTTATGTTCGTTGGCTGTGCTCCGCTTCCAACCGTTTGCTACTGATGGCTCGTTGGCGGCGTCCCGGTTGGGAGAAGCAGAAGCGTGTTCCTTTGCTGGACCGTTCCGTCTCCGGGCTGAGGCATCTGTGGTGGCGGCTGCGTGATCGTGGGCGGCCCTGCCATCGTCCCCAGCTGTACCATGAGCTGTGGTGGCAGATGCGGTGGTTGCTGTAGCCCCACCGCAGGTGGGTGTGGCATGGTCGCCACCTGTGTAGTGCTCCTCATCGGTTGCTGTGGTGGTGCATTTGGCATCGGCGGCTGTGGGGGCGCCCCGGTTGGCAGGGTGGCCGGGTTCTGCTGTGATGCGGAGAGCTGTTGAGCTGGACTTACCTGACCATCCGTGTGCTGCTGCCGCAGGTACTTCGGTGGTTGGGTCATTCCAACAACTGGGGTTGCGCGGTGGTTCCTGTTCCCATGATTAGTGGGGTCTCGTTCATGGAAAAGTGGTTCACTGGTGATAGCGCGGCTTCTGGTGCCTGCGCGGACACAGACGACCCCATCTGCAGGACCCCCGTGACCTGCTCTGATGTGGCCATTGGCTGCTGCTTCAAGGCGTGCATAGGTGGTTCCGCGAGAGGGACTCCCAGGGTTGCCCTTATCACCTGATGCAGCGGATTCATGTCCTGGGGCATCCCAAAGGTGGGGATAGGGAATCGCACCTGTTGCAGCCGCGCTTAGATCTGCTGCTCGTCTGGTGTCGGTGCTTCAGGGATTCCTGAATCCTGGGGGCTCAGGGATAAGGGCTGCGGATGCACAGGTGGGTCTGCGGGTTGCGACTCTGCCTTGCCGGGAATCTGCTGCTGCGGTCCGCCACGATGCCGATACACCAATCCGCGGAAGGCCTTGGGATTTCCACCACCGGAAGATGCCTACAGTGAAGGGGGTTCGTCGGAGAACCACTGTGCCCCAAGTGGCATGTTCTGCTTGCTCTCCTGCCCCTGGTGATGCTGGGCTAAGCCATGACTGGCAGAGCTGTGGATGCTCTCCACCTCCGCGCGTTCCCCAAGTGTATCCATAATACGGTGCCAGTGTAGCTGCTCCAACCACTCAGTCACTCGTCGGTGCTGGGTGAGTGGATCGGGGCCTGGTGAGGAACTGACTGGCGTGCGGGACAGTAATGAGGAATCCCTGCTTCCCGCAGAGGTCGTGGCCCATCGTGGCAGGAAGCACCGCGCCGATGGTTGCTGTTGCTGTCGTCCAACGTCCCGATGCACGAAACTGGCTGCCGACATCAATGACTGATCTGAAGGTCACGTGCAGTCCTGCTGGCAAAGAGCAAAGAACTGTCCATGCTCACCGCACCATGACACTGATACCCCCAATTTTTCCGCGTTCTTGTTCTTCTCCGCGGATGATCTGGCTCCGCGCTGATCCGCGGAACACGCACTCTACCGCTGCTGCTACCCCTTGTACTCAAAGAGACAGCAACCGTTATCCGCGGGTCACAACCTTGGAGTGTCGGCGCAGATGCCTCACCGGTGAGTGACGCTCCGCGGTCCACTTCTTGCCACACTTGAGTCCACCACCTCGTGGCGTCCGACTCCTCTCCGCGGAAGCCTTGTTCCACGGACGTGTGCAAGCAAGGGACCGCCAGCGGCTTCCTCCACTCGGACTCTTGGTTCTTTGTGCGCTTAACTCCCAGATCCGCGAACCACTCTCCGCAGGCAATAGAGGGTTGGAGAGCAGAGGGCGGAACACAGGAAGTGAGAATAGGCAAAGGACTTTTATAAAGCTGATTGCGAAGTACACAGAATGCTCTCGAATGCAAGCAAGTCTGAGTTGCACTTGTGCTACTGCCAGTCAGGCCTTTTTCTACTTGGGACTCCGCACAGTGTAACTACACACTGTCGGTCTCATCCCTCTCACACTGACCTACTTCCTCTATTTGGACTCCTCGCGGTGCGGCTACGCACCGCGGGTCTTGTCCTCACACACATACTATCTTCTACCGGTCACTTTTCTCCATCCGCGGCTCGTGCACGTGGTTCTTTGTGTTCTTCCCTGAATCTTCCATCTCCGCGATGTGCCCTCCCATCTCTCCTCCTGGATTGCCGCTGTCAGCCTTATGTTCTGATTGGTCGCGTTCCTGCCACTGTTCTCCTGTCGCTTGGTTTGGTCGGCGGATATCTTGCACGTCCAATGTTCCAGCTTCCTTCTCCTCCTTCCATTATTCGGCTTCTGTTCCCTTTCCACCGTGATCTTTCCCGCCGGGCCATCCATCCCGCTACCGCCACTGGACTCCGCGCCACCCCATGCTCTACCGCGACCTTGGTGCGGGAGCCAGCTTTCCATGCGTGTCCTTTCGTGCTTGTTGCTCTTGTCCGGGTCTTGTCCGCGGATCTACCGATCTGCGGAGCTGGCTTTCCGCGGATGCATCTTTTTCCCCCGCGGAGCTGCGGTGGATTTCTGCCTGACAGTGTGTGTGTGTGTGCGTGTGTATGTGTGTGTGTGTGAGTATGTGTGTGTTGATTTTGCTGTCGCTTTCACTTTTGCTCTCGCTGTTGTTGCTTCTGTCGCTTTCGCATTTTCCGCCACTGTTGTTGTCGCTGTCGCTCTCGCTTTTGCTTTTCTGTTACTGTCACTGTCAGTGTCGCCGTGTCGTTGCTTCCACTGTTGTTGTCGCCGTTGCTGTCGCTGTCCCTGTTGCTGTTGCTGTCGCTGCCGCTTTCTCTGCCGTTGATACTGTCCCTGTTGGTACTGCTACCACTGTTCTACAACTGTCGCTTTCTCGTCGCCGCTGCCATTGCCGTAGCTCTCTGTCTTTGTCGCTGTTGCTGCTGCTTGTACTGTCCTTGTCACGATGGCTGTTGCTTTTGCTTTTGCTGCTGTTGTTGCTGTCGTTGTTGCTGTCACTATCGTTGTTGCTCTTGCTATCGCTGTCACTGTTGCTGTCGCTGTCCCTGTCAATGTTCCTGTCATTGCTGTCACTGTCACTGTCTCTGTCTCCGTCTCTGTCTCTGTCTCTGTCTCTTTCTCTGTCTTTGTCTCTGTCTCTGTCTCTGTCTCTGTCTCTATCACTTTCTCTTTCTCTTTCTCTGTCTCTGTCTCTGTCTCTGTCTCTGTCTCTGTCTCTGTATCTCTCTCTGTCTCTGTCTCTGTCTCTGTCTCTGTCTCTGTCTCTGTCTCTGTCTCTGTCTCTGTCTCTGTCTCTGTCTCTGTCTCTGTCTCTCTCTGTCTCTGTCTTTGTCTCTGTCTCTGTCTCTCTCTCTCTCTCTCTCTCTCTCTCTCTCTCTCTCTCTCTCTCTCTCTCTCTCTCTCTCTCTCTCTCTCTCTCTCTCTCTCTCTCTCTCTCTCTCTCTCTCTCTCTCTCTGTCTCTGTCTCTCTCTCCGTCTCTGCCTCCGTCTCTGTCTCTGTCTCGGTCTCTGCCTCTGTCTCTGTCTCTGTCTCTGTCTCTGTCTCTCTCTCTGTCTCTGTCTCTGTCTCTGTCTCTGTCTCTGTCTCTGTCTCTGTCTCTGTCTCTGTCTCTGTCTCTGTCTCTGTCTCTGTCTCTCTCTGTCTCTGTCTTTGTCTTTTCTCTTTCTCTGTTTTTGTCTCAGTCTTTGTCTTTGTCTCTGTCTCTGTGTCTGTCACTGTCTCTGTCACTATCTCTGTCGCTGTCTCTTTCTCTATCTCTATCTCTGTCTCTGTCTCTGTCTCTGTCTCTGTCTCTGTCTCTGTCTCTTGTCTCTGTCTCTGTGTCCGTCTCTGTCTCTGTCTCTGTCTCTGTCTCTGTCTCCATCTCTGTCTCCATCTGTGTCTCCGTCTGCATCTCCATCTCCGTCTGCGTCTCCGTCTCTGTCTATGTCTATGTCTGTGTCTGTGTCTGTGTCTGTGTCTATGCCTGTGTCTGTGTATATATCTATCTCTCTGTCTCTTTCTCTACCTCTGTCTCTGTCTCTGTCTCTGCCTCCGTCTCTATCTCTGTCTCTGTCTCTGTCTCTGTCTTTGTCTCTGTCTCTGTCTCTGTCTCTGTCTGTATCTCTGTCTCTGTCTCTGTCTCTCTCTTTGTCTCTGTCTCTGTCTCTGTCTCTGTCTCTGTCTCCGTCTCTGTCTCTGTCTTTGTCTCTGTCTGTGTCTCTGTCTTTGTCTCTGTCTCTATATCTATCTCTGTCTCTGTCTCTGTCTCTATCTCTGTCTCTGTCTCTACCTCTGCCTTTGCCTCTGTCAATATCAATGTCTCTATCTCTGTCTCTGTATCTGTCTCCATCTTTGTCTCTGTCTCTGTCTCTGTCTCTGTCACTGTCTCTGTCTCTGTCTGGCCTTGTCTCTGTCTCTGTCTCTATCTCTGTGTCTGTCTCTGTCTTTGTCTCTGTGTATGTCTCTTTCTCTGTATCCGTCTGTGTCTCTGTCTCTATCTCTGTCTCTATCTCTGTCTCTGTCTCTATCTATGTCTCTGTCTCTGTCTCTGTCTCTGTCTCTATCTTTGTCTCTGTCTCTGTCTCTGTCTCTGTCTCTGTCTCTGTCTCTGTCTCTATTTCTGTCTCTGTCTCTTTCTCTATCTCTGTCTCTGTCTCTGTCTCTATCTCTGTCTCTGTCTCTGTCTCTGTCTCTATCTCTATTTCTATCTCTCTCTCTTTCTCTGTCTCTGTCTCTGTCTTTGTCTCTGTCTCTGTCTCTGTCTCTGTCTGTGTCTCTGTCTTTCTCTCTGACTCTGTCTCTTGTCTCTGTCTGTGTGTTTGTCTCTGTCTCTGTCTCTATCTCTTTCTCTGTCTCCATCTCCGTCTCTGTCTCCATCTCCATCTCCGTCTGCGTCTCTGTCTCCCTCTATGTCTATGTCCGTGTCTGTCTCTGTGTCTGTGTCTGTGTGTGTGTTTCTGTCTCTGTCTCTTTCTCTGTCTCTATCTCTGTCTCTGTCTTTGCCTCTGTCTCTTTCTCTGTCTCTGTCTTTGTCTCTGTCTGTGTCTCTGTCTCTGTCTCTGTCTCTGTCTTTGTCTCTTTCTCTGTCTCTGTCTTTGTCTTTCACTCTGTCTCTGTCTCTGCCTCTGCCTCTGCCTCTGTCAATATCATTATCTCTGTCTCCGTCTCTGTCTCTGTCTCTGTCTCTGTCTCTGTCTCTGTCTCTGTCTTTGTATCTGTCTTTCTCTCTGTCTCTGTCTCTGTCTCTGTCTCTCTTTCTGTCTCTGTCTCTGTCTATGTCTCTGTCTCTGTCTCTGTCTCTCTCTCTGTCTCTGTGTCTGTCTCTGTCTCTGTCTCTGTCTCTGTCTTTGTCTCTGTCTCTATCTCTGTCTCTGTCTCTGTCTCTGTCTCTGTGTCTGTCTCTATCTCTGTCTTTGTCTCTGTCTCTATCTCTGTCTCTGCCTTTGCCTCATCCTCTGTCAATATCACTGTCTTTGTCTCTGTCTCTGTCTTTGTCTCAGTCTCTGTGTTTCTCTGTCTCTGTCTCTATCTCTGTGTCTGTCTCTGTCTTTGTCTCTGTGTATGTCTCTGTCTCTGTATCTGTCTCTGTCTCTGTCTCTATCTCTCTCTCTGTCTCTGTCTCTGTCTCTGTCTCTGCCTCTGTCTCTGTCTCTGTCTCTGTCTCTGTCTCTGT
>SZWC01008927.1:74808-109595 GCA_023375785.1 Penium margaritaceum | reverse complement strand
CGAACTGGTTGCGGAGTGGTGCGATCTGGTTGCGGAGTGGTGCGACCATTTTACCAACACTGGACACATAAGCTGATGAAGTAACTACAGAAGTTGCCCTGGCAGCAGTGGGCTCCACACCTGCTCCACCTGTCCAACACGATTTTCTCTCCATTCTCTGGCATCAACGTTTTGGGCATGTTGGTTTTGGAACTCTTCTGTCAATGTCAGTGCACAATTGGTGGATTCCTTCCCCGCAAATGTTACCAAACCCACCAACTTCTGCTGTGAAGGCTGCCTCGCTGGCAAGCAAGCTCAGGAACCCTTCCCCACACATTCCAATGTCAGCGCATCTGACAAGCTTCACCTTGTTCACATGGACCTATGCTGTATCAAGGATGCGTCCATCTCAGGGAAGCACTACTTTCTTGTCCATCTAGATGATTTCACTCATCATGTGTGGCTCCGCTTTCTCTGACATAAATCAGAAGCCGCTGATCACATCATCACCTGGATCAAACTGGTTGAGAATGCAACTGACAAACGGGTGAAGACTGTACGATCCGACAATGGAGGAGAGTTTGTGAATAAAGCCCTTGCAGATTTTTATGCCAGTCACGGCATCCATCATCACCGAACTGTACCTCATACACCTCAGCAAAATGGGCAAGCTGGACGTATGTATCGTACTCTTTTGGAGAAAGCTCGCTCTATGCTTCATACTGCGGGATTGCCCTCTGGTTTTTGGGCCGAAGCGGTCAATACTGCAGGCTATCTCCTCAACAGACTTCCCTGCAAACGCCTCAAAGGCAAAAGCACTCCATACGAAGCTTGGACAGGCCGTAAGCCCAAGGTTGGCCATCTCAAAGTCTTTGGCAGTACGGCCTATGCCTGGGTCACACCGTCAGCCCGCGACAAACTGGGCTCCCACACCAAGAAAGGCATCCTCGTGGGCTACGACAACAACAGCCAGTCATACCATCTGTGGGACCCAATGGCTCAAGAAATTGTTCGGAGCCGCAGTGCCACGTTCGATGAAATATTGCGGGATCGCACCGCGGCTGCCTCTTAGCCACCTTAGACAAACTCTGACGCACTTAGACGCACGTACACACACTTACACACACTTACATGCACGTACATGCACGTATACGCACTTACACACACTTACATGCTCTAACACGCACTTATACGTACTTACACAAAATTGAACGCACATACACGCAGTTACACGCACTTACATGCACATACACGCACTAACATGCACTTACACGCACTTACACGCACTTACACACACTTAAACGCACTTACACGTACTTACATGCACTTTCACGCACTTACACGCACTTACATGCACATACACGCACTAACATGCACTTACACGCACTTACACGCACTTACACACACTTAAACGCACTTACACGTACTTACATGCACTTTCACGCACTTACACGTACTTACATGCACTTACACGCACTTACACATACTTACACACACTTACACGCACATACAGGAGCTTACACATACTTATACATACATACATGCACTTATACGCACTTACACACACTTACACATACGAACTCGCACTTACACATACTTACACGTACGTATTAAAACTTATACATACTTACACGAACGTACACGCACTTACACACACTTATATGCACTTACACGCATTTACACGCTCTTACACGCACTCATATGCACTTACACGAACTGACATTCATTTACACGAACTTACACGTACTTATAAGCACTTACACATACTTCCACGTACATCCACGCACTTACACTTACTTACATGACTTATACGTACTTACACACACTTACACATACTTACACACACTTACACATACTTATACGCACCTCCACAAACTTACGCGTACTTACACACTTTAACACACACCTACATGCACTTACACGCACTTGCACACACTTACATGCACTTACACCTACTTACACGCACTTACACGTACTTTCATGCATGTACACGCACATACATACACTTACACACACTAACACGAACTTAAACTGCACTTACACTCATTTATCCACACGTATATGCACTTAGACACACTTATACCCACTTACACGCACTTACATAAACGTATACGTACTTACACGCACTTACACGCACTTACACGCACTTAGACATACTTACACACACTTATACGCACTTACATGCACTTACATACACTTATACGTACTTATACACACTAACACGTACTTACACGTACTTACATACACTTACACATACTTACACGCATTCATACAAACTTACACAAACTTACACGCACTTCCACGCACTTACACGTACTTATACACGCTTACAAGCACTTACACACACTTACACATACTTACACGTACTTACACGCACTTAAACGCACTTACACAGACTTAAACTGACATACACACATTTACACAAACTTATACGAAATGAGACCCACTTAAACCGCACTTACACACACTTACACACACTAACACGCACTTGCACGCACTTACACGTACTTATACACACTTACTTGTACTTACATTCACTTACAAACACTTACACGTACTTACACGTACTTACACACACTTCAACGCACTTACACAAACTTACACGTACTTATATGAACTTACATGCACTTACATGTACTTTCACGCATGTATACGCACTTACACATACTTACACGCACTTACACATACTTACAAGCACTTACATACACTTACACGTACTTATATGAACTTACATGCACTTACATGTACTTTCACGCATGTATACGCACTTACACATACTTACACGCACTTACACATACTTACAAGCACTTACATACACTTACACGTACTTACACGCACCTACACGCACTTACGCGCACTTACACGCACTTGTATGCACTTCCATGCACTTACATGCACGTACACACACTTACACGTACTTACACAAACTTACATAAATTTACACGCACTGACACGCACTTATACGCACTTATACGCACTTACACACACTTACACGCACTTACCTGCACTTACACGTACTTACACGCACTTGCACATATTTACAGGCACTTACACGCACTTACACACACTAACACGTACCTATACACACTTACACATACCTACACGCACTTACACGCACTTACACATACTTACACGCTCTCATACACACTTACACGCACTTAAACGAACTTATACAAACTTATACGTACGTAAACCGTACTTATACGCACTTACACGTACTTACACGCACTTACACGCACTTAGATATACTTACATACACTTCCACACACGTACACGTACTTAGACGCACTTACACGCACTTTCACGCACTTATACACACTTATACGCACTTGCACGCACCTACACGTACTTACACATACTTACACACACTTAGACGCACTTACACGCACTTACACGTACTTACACGCACTTGCACACACTTACAGGCACTTACACGCACTTACACGCACTAACACGCACCTATACGCACTTACACATACCTACACGCACTTACACGCACTTACACATACTTACACGCTCTCATACACACTTACACGCACTTAAACGAACTTATACAAACTTATACGTACGTAAACCGTACTTATACGCACTTACACGTACTTACACGCACTTACACGCACTTAGATATACTTACATACACTTCCACACACGTACACGTACTTAGACGCACTTACACGCACTTTCACGCACTTATACACACTTATACGCACTTGCACGCACCTACACGTACTTACACATACTTACACACACTTAGACGCACTTACACGCACTTACACACACTTACACGCATTTACACGAACTTACACAAAATTACACACACATAAACCATACTTACATGCACTTATGCACACTTACACGTACTTATATGCACTTACACGTACTTACACGCACTTACATGTACTTACACACACTTAGACGTACTTACACACACTTACACGTACTTACACAAAGTTACACAAACTTAGACGTACTTACACGCACTTACACACACTTACACATACTTACATACACTTACATGTACTTATATGCACTTACACATACTTACATGCACTTACACATACTTATACGCACTTACACGCACTTACACGCATTTACATGCACTTACACACACTTACGCGCACTTACACGCACGTACACAAACTTACACATACTTACACAAACTTACACACACTTACACACACTTACACGCACTTACACGTACTTACATGCACTTACATGCACTTACACATACTTACACACACTTACACCCACTTACACACACTTACAAAAACTTACACGTACTTACACACACTTATACGCACTTACACGTACTTACACACACTTACATGCACTGACACGCACTTACATGTACTTACACGTACTTACACGCACTTACACACACTTATATGTACATACACGCACTTACACGCACTTACACGCACTAACACGCAATTATACACACTTACACATACTTACACGTACTTACACGCACCAACACGTACTTACACGAACGTACACACACTTACACGCACTTACACATACTGACAAGCACCTATACGCACTTTCATACACTTACACGCACTTACACAAACTTACACGCACTTACACGCACTTACACACACTTACACACAATTACACGCACTTACACGCACTTACACGCACTTACACGTACTTTTACACACTTACATGCACTTGCACGCACTTACACACACTTGCACGCACTTACACGCACTTATACGAACTTACACGCATTTACACGCCCTTACACTCACGTACACGCACTTATAAACATTTACACGCTCTTAAACAAACTTTCATCAACTTACACGTACTTACACGCACTGACACACACTTACACGCACTTACACGCACTTACGTATACTTACACGCACTTACACGTACTTACACCCACCTACACAAACTTACACGCACTTACACGCACCTACATGCACTTAAATGCACTTACACGCACATACACTCATTTACACACACTTAGATGTACTTACACGCACTTAGAGGCACTTACATGCACTTACATGTACATACACGCACTTACACGCACTCACACATACTTACACGAACGTACACGCACTTACACACACTTACATGCACTTATACACGCTTACGAGTACTTACACACACTTACACGCACTTACACACACTTACACGCACTTACACGTACTTACACGCAATTGTACATACTTGCATGCACTTGCACAAACTTACACACACTTACACGCACTTATATGTACTTATACGTACTTACACGCACTTACTCAAAGTTACACACACCTACACGTACGTAAACACACTTGCATGCACTTGCACACACTTACACGCACTTACACATATGTATACGCACTTACACGGACTTACATGAACTTAAACTGCAGTTATACTCCCTTACACACACCTACACACACTTAGACGCACTTACACGTACGTACAAGCACTTACACGAACTTACACATACTTACACGCACTTTTGCGTACTTACACGCACTTCCACACACTTATACTCACTTTCACCCACTTACACATATGTACTCACACTTAGACGTACTTACACAGACTTACTTGTAATTACACGCACTTACACACACTTACACACTCTTGCACACACTCGCACACACTTATACGTACTTACACGCACTTACACACACGTACACGAACTTACACGCACTTTAACAAACTTACATGTACTTACACACACTTACACGCACTTACACGCACTTACACGTACTTACACGCACTTACACACACGTACACGAACTTACACGCACTTTAACAAACTTACATGTACTTACACACACTTACACGCACTTACACGCACTTACACGTACTTATGCGTACTAACACATACTTAAACACACTTACGTACACTTACACACACTTATACAAATGTACATGTACTTACACGCACTTACACACACTTACACGAACGTACGCGCACTTACACACACTTACACGTACTTATGCGTACTAACACATACTTAAACACACTTACGTACACTTACACACACTTATACAAATGTACATGTACTTACACGCACTTACACACACTTACACGAACGTACGCGCACTTACACACACTTACACGTACTTACACGTACTTACACGCACTTACACATAAATACTCGTACTTACACACACTTACACGTACTATCACGCACTGACAGACACTTATACGCACTTACACATACTTACACGCACTTACACGCACTTACATGCACTTACACGCACTAGCACATACTTACACACACTTATACGTACTTACACGCACTTACACGCACTTACACGCACTTATATGCACTTATATGCACTTACACGCACTTACATGAACTTATACGCACTTACATGCACTTACACGTTCTTACACGCACTTACACACACGAAGTCGCACTTATACATGCCTACACGCACTTACACGAACTTACATGCACTTATACAAACTTGCACGCACTTACACATACTTACACGCTCTAATACGTACTTACACGCACTTACACTCTTACACACACTTACACGCACTTACACGCACTTACACGAACGTAAACACACTTACACACACTTACACACACTTACACGCAAGTACACGCACTTATACACACTTACACATACTTACACGCACTTACACACACTTACACACACTTATACGCACTTATACGCACTTATACATATATACACGCACTTACACGCACTTACACGCATTGACACGCACTTGTACGCACTTACACATACTTACACACACTTATACGCACTTATACGCACTTATACATATATACACGCACTTACACGCACTTACACGCATTGACACGCACTTGTACGCACTTACACATACTTACACACACTTACACACACTTTCACACACATACACAAACACAAACTTACACGCATTTACACGTACTTACACGCACTTACACGCACTTACATACACTTTCACGCACTTACACGTACTTACATGCACTTACATACACTTACTCACACTTACATACACACACACACTTACACGCACTTACGCACACTTACACACACTTACATGCACTTACACGTACGAACTCGCACTTACACATGCTTACACGTACTTACACAAACGTATAGGCACTTACACACACTTACATGCACTTACACGTACGAACTCGCACTTACACATGCTTACACGTACTTACACAAACGTATAGGCACTTACCCACACTTACACGTACTTACACGCACAAACACGCACTTACACGTACTTATACACTTACACACACTTACATGTACTTACATACACTTACAGGTACTTATACGCACTTACACACACTTACAAGCACTTACACACACTTGCATGCACTTACACAATCTTACACACATTTATAAACACTTACACGCACTTACACGCACTTACACGCACTTACACGCTCTTACATGAACTTATATCCACTTACACGTACTTACACGCACTTATACATACTTACACGCACTTACACGTACTGATACGCACCTACACAAACTTACGTGCACTTACACGCACTTACACATACCTACATGCACTTACACGCACTCACACACACTTCCACGCATTTGCACGCACTTACACGCACTTACACGTACTTACATGCACTTACACGTACTTGTACGCACTTACATGCACTTACACGCACTTACACAAACTTACACGCACTTACACGCACTCACACTAACTTACACGGACTTACGAGCACTTACATACACTTACACGCACTTACACGCACTTACACGCATTTACACACACTTACACGCATTTACACACACTTTCACGCACTTACATGCACTTACACGCACTTACGCAAACTTACACGCACTTACACGCACCTACACACACTTACACGTACTTACACGTACTTACACAAACATACATGCACTAACATACATTTACACGAACTTATACGTACTTACACGCACTTACATGCACTAACACGCACTTACACGCACTTACACACACTTACACACACTTACATGAACTTACAGGCACTTACACGCACTTGCACAAACTTACACGCACTTAGACACACTTATACGCACTTACACGTACTTACACACACTGATACGTACTTACACGCACTTACACGCACCTACACACACTTACACGCACTTAGACACACTTATACGCACTTACACGTACTTACACACACTGATACGTACTTACACGCACTTACACGCACCTACACACACTTACACGCACTTAGACACACTTATACGCACTTACACGTACTTACACACACTGATACGTACTTACACGCACTTACACGCACCTACACACACTTACACGCACTTAGACACACTTATACGCACTTACACGTACTTACACACACTGATACGTACTTACACGCACTTACACGCACCTACACACACTTACACGCACTTAGACACACTTATACGCACTTACACGTACTTACACACACTGATACGTACTTACACGCACTTACATGCACTAACACGCACTTACACGCACTTACACACACTTACACACACTTACATGAACTTACAGGCACTTACACGCACTTGCACAAACTTACACGCACTTAGACACACTTATACGCACTTACACGTACTTACGCACACCTACACGTACTTACACGCACTCACACGTATGTACATGCACTTACACGTACTAACACGCACTTACACACACTTACACAAAATTACACGTACCTACACGCACTTACACGCACTTACACGTACTTACACACACTGATACGTACTTACACGCACTTATAAGCAGTAACACACACTTACACGCACTTACATGTACTTATACGCACTTACACAAACTTAAACCGCACTTACACGCACTTACACACACTTATACGCACTTACACACAGTTACACGCACTTAGACAAACGTACACGTACTTACACGCACTTATACGCACTTACATGTATTTACATACACTTACACGCACTTACATGCACTTACACGCACTTATACGTACTTACACATACTTACTTGCACCTACACGTACTTAAACCCAATAACACGCACTTACACGTACTTACACAAACTTACTCGTGCTTACATGCACTTACACATTTTTACACGCACTTACTTGCACTTACACGTACTTACACGTACTTATACGTACTTACATGCACTTACACGTACTTACACGCACTTACACAAACTTACAAGTACTTACAAGCACTTACACAAACTTAAACTGCACTTACACGCACTTACACGCACCTACGCGCACTTACACGCACTTACACGTACTTACACGTACTTTTACACACTTACACAAACTTACACGCACTTAGACATACTTGCACAATCTTACACACACTTAGACGCACTTATATGTACGTACACGCACGTATACACACTTACACGCACGTACACGCACATACACGCACGTACACGTACTTATACGCAATAACACGCACTTATACGCACTTAAACAAAATTACACACACCTACACGCACTTCCACGTACTTACACATACACGCACTAACAAGCACTTACACGCCCTTCCACGCACTTACACGCACTTATACGCCCTTACATACACTAACACACACTTACACGCACTTACACACACTAACACACTCTTACACAAACTTACACGTACTTACATGCATTAGCATGAACTTACACGTACTTAGACACACTTACACGCACTTACACACACTTACACACACTTACACGCACTTACACACACTTACACATACGTACATGCACTTACACACACTAACACGTACTTACACGTACTTACACGAAGTTACACGTACCTACACGTACTTACACGTACTTAAACGCACTTACACACACTGACACGCACTAACACACACTTATACGCACTTACACACACGTACACGCACTTACACGCACTTACATGTACTTACACGCACTTATACGAACTTAAACCGCACTTACACGCACTTACACACACTTACACACAGTTATACGCACTTACACAAACGTACACGTACTTACACGCACCTACACACATTTACACGCACTTATAAATACTTACACACACTTACACGCACTTACACGCACTTACACATACTTATACGTACTTATACGCACTTACTTGCACTTACACGCACTTACACCCACTAACACATACTTACACGTACTTACACGCACTTACTCGTGCTTACATGGACTTACACATACTTACACGCACTTACTTGCACTTACACGTACTTACACGTACTTACACGTACTTACATGCACTTACACGCACTTACACACTACACGCACTTACACGCACTTACACATACTTATACGTACTTATACGCACTTACTTGCACTTACACGCACTTACACCCACTAACACATACTTACACGTACTTACACGCACTTACTCGTGCTTACATGGACTTACACATACTTACACGCACTTACTTGCACTTACACGTACTTACACGTACTTACACGTACTTACATGCACTTACACGCACTTACACACTACACGCACTTACACGCACTTACACAAACTTAAACTGCACTTACACGTACTTACACGCACTTACACGCACTTACACGCACTTACACGCACTTACACACACTTACACGCACTTACACGAACTTACACACACTTACACGTCCTTGCACAAACTTCCACACACTTAGACACACTTATACGCACATACACGCACTTACACACACTCACACGTACGTACACGTACTTACACGCACTTATACGCACTAATACACACTTACACAAAATTACATGCACCTACACGTACTTACACACACTTACACGGACTTACATGCACTAACACGCACTTACACGCACTTGCACGCACTTATACGCACTTACATGCACTTACGTGCACTTACACGTACTTACACACACGTACACACACGTACAGGCACTTACACACACTTACACGAACGTATACAAAATTAAACGCTCTTAAACTGCACTAACACGCACTGACAAGCACTTACACGCACTTACACGTACTTACACGAACTTAAACCGCACTTACACTCACTTACACACACTTACACCCACTTAAACACACTTACACAAACTTACACACGCTTACACCCACTTACACTTACTTACACACACTTACACGAACGTACACGCACTAACACGTACTTATACAAACTTACACATACTGACACGCACTTACACCCACTTACACATACTTACACGCACTTACATGCACTTACATGCAATTAAACGCACTTACACGCACTTACACACACTTACACAAACGTACACGCACTTACACGTACTTGCATGAACTTACACGCACTTAGACACTCTTACACGCACTTATACGTACTTACACACACTTAAACGTACTTACACGCACTTACATGTACTTACATGCACTTACACGCACTTACATGCACTAACACACACTTACACGCACTTACACGCACTTACATGCATTTACACGCACTTACAAGTACTTAGACGCACTTCCACATACTTACACGCACTTACAGGAACTTACAAAAAAATACACGTACTTAAAATGCACTTGTACGCACTGACACACACTTACACGCACTTACATGCACTGACACGCACTTACACGTACTCACACGCACTTACACTTACCTGCACAAACATACACACACTTAGACGCACTTATACTCACGTACACGCACTTACACACACTTACACACACGTACATGCACTTACACGCACTTACACGCACACGCACGCACTAACACGCACTTACACGCACTTACACACACTTACACACACGTACATGCACTTACACGCACTTACACGCACTTATACGCACTAACACGCACTTATACGCACTTACACAAAATTACACGCACCTACACGCACTTACATGCACTTACACGCACTTACTCGCACTAACACGCACTTACATGCACTTACACGTACTTACATGCACTTACACGCACTTACGTACACTTACACACACTTACACATACTTACACATACTTACAGGCACTTACACACACTTACACGAACTTACACAAAATTAAACGCACTTAAACCACACTTACACACACTGACACGCACTTACACGCACTTACACGCACTTACACGAACTTAAACCGCACTTACACGCACTTACACACACTTACACACACTTATACGCACTTACAAACACTTACACGTGTTGGATATGAATTTCACAAAAAAGGCAAAAACCACAGAGAGGCAGGGGAGAGGTACTGGCACCTCTCGCCTGCCCCTCTGTGACCTACTCTACCCTATCAACTACCCGTGCCCGGGGTCAGGAGAGAGGACATTGCCGTGCCTCCCCTGCCCACTGATGTACCTGTATTTTGATAAGTGTAGTGATGATGCGTGACATATATCAAGTGGATTATTGCGTACTTACTTCAAGTGGTTCGGTGTTGCGGAAGCTTGGGTGGTACCTAAGCAGGAGGCCGACGTGGCACACTCGGCAGAAGTTGAGCCACAAGTGTCCGTCTGCAGAAAGAAGAGTAACGGCAGGGTTCGGACACCAGGTGGGGAGCATAACCGATCGATATCTATCGAGCGGTTGATGATACGGCCACCGTCCGATGGAGGAATACGGCAGACGACTAATGAATATATACACAGAGGTACCAGGGATAACATTTGAGAGTCAAGACCACGTTCAAGCGGTGGTCATCTACCGGAAGCGAAAACATCCAAACAATACCCAAACAACAGCCGAGCGAAGCCGGTAGTTTTGAAGACGGCAGCTGCGGACGGCACCACTGTTCAGCAGAGCGAGACGAGCAGCAGCGAAGACGAGCGAGGTATTTAGCCTGGCTCATTCTCCTCTTTTATTCTATTCTAGTCTACCTAGATTGTAGGTGCTTTGCACCCAGTACTTGGAGTTTATGAAATAGACTTCCTTCCTCTCTCATTGCAGTGTGTAGATCTGGCTGAGTGAGCCTGTGTTGATCTTCACTGATTTTGCAATTGGTTATGCACTGTCTCGCATCTGTTTTGTGACATTCAACAATCATAGCTTACAACAAGTGGTATCAGAGCAGGTGTGGCGCAAAACACTTTGCAGACTGGCTGCGCTGTTCCCTACCATCTAACGACAACAACAGAAGCCATGGCGAGCATCAGTGGAGGCATCATGGGTGATCACTTCAAGATACAGCCATTTGACGGAGCAGACTACAACGAATTTGTATTCAACATGAAGATGGTGTTTCTAGCCAAAGAATTATGGGGAGTTGATTCAGATCCCCCTGAAGAAACTATTGCTGTAAACGCAACTGCTGAAGACAAATTATAATGGAAGAGACGCTGCGATCAGGCCTTCGCTATTCTGGCCATGCAACTTTCAAACAGACTGACATTTTTGATCAAAGACAACAACGATACTTTGAATCCAAGGATCGCATGGATTTTCTTAAGACAACGTTATCACAAAGTCAGCAACTCCGAACTTCATAACCTGTTCATTCAGTTATGTGAGCTGAAGATGAGTGAGACCACCAGACTGGAGGACCACGTGACACATTTGAAGCAGCTTGTTGAAAGAATCAAGTCCATGGGACAGGCGCTATCTGAAAAGGTGGTCGTACTACGGTTTTTTGCCAGTCTACCCACCAGATTTGACACAACATTTGAACAACTCATGGCATTTCAAGAACAAGGGGCAACCTTTCATTCAAGGCTACAAACTCTTGAAGCAGCCAGACTCCTACCAGCTCCAGGAGGAGAAGCAGGAGCTAATGCAAATCAAGGAGCTCCAACAGTACCAGCACAAGCACCAGCACCAGTTGGAGCATACGAACTAATCCTTGAACGTGCTTGTGAGACCCTATTGCGCGCAGAAGAAATATATCTCAAAACTCCAGATGGTATTGAAGCAGCTCTGGCAGCCAGGATGGGACATCAAAACCATCATAACCATCGGCCCAGGTTTCAAGGCCATGGACAAGGAGGAATTGCAAATTCCCATTTCTCTTCACAACCTCCCCAGCGGCTTCACTCTCAAAACGGCATTATCCCACCTGGTGCACCAGGCAGCAAAGGCTTTGAATATGTAAAATGCTGGAATTGCCAGCAGTTTGGACACTTGAACAGATATTCCGACAAACCGCAACGACAGCGCTTCCCAGCTCCCCAACATGCGCTTCTCACTACTGAACCGTCATCAGCACAAGAAGACTCAAGTCTTATTGGAAATTTGCAGCAGTGTCCAGGGCTTTCCAGTCTTATTTGGAACCGCGGCTGCTGTAGCTCTCCTGGCTGCACGCTGGAGCTTGGCTCTTCTGTCGAGCAGAGCCGGGGACAGAGTCAGTTGTGGGGTGTTCTTCTGCGCTCCTCTTCTGGCCGCTGCCGCCTTGGTGGATACGTCCTGGGCTTGACCCCCGCTTTCCCCTTTTGCCTCCTCCTGCTGCTCTGTTGCCTGTGCCCTTCTGCTTGTTTTGCCACGGTCGCCGCCTCCCTTGCATCTGCCGCCTCTGCCCCCGGAGCGGTTTTTGCCTCTTGTCCTGTTGGGTCTTCCACCCCGACTTCGTGTTCCGCGGCCGCAACTACGGCTTCCACCACGGCTTCTACCTCTTGCGCCGCCTTCTGCTCTGCTGCAGCTTCTTCCTTCCTCCTCCATTCTTCTGTCATCTCATGCCAGAGTGCCCGCAGTCGCTCCCTCATGCTTGTGAGCTTGGAGGAGTCGCGGAGATACTCTTGTGCCTCTTCAGTTTCACTGTGGGTGCGGTTCTTTTCCTCGCGACACACATTGATTGCCTCACGGGCCCAGTGACGTACTGCCTCTTCTGTAAGTGCTGTGCGGGTTCCCTGAAGGGCTTTCCATAACCCCTCCGCCACCTCGGTCACGGCTCGTTGGCGCGTGGCGTTGTCTTGAGTCAGCTGCCTGGCGTTGGCGATAGCGGTGAACCAATGCTCATGTTGCTGCTCCGCCGCGGAGATGGCTGCCAGTTTAGCCGCAGTGTACTGCAGCCCCCACCTGCGGGAGGTGAGCCCGAATAGGTAGCCCCACATCCAGAGTTCCGCTGTCGCCTTGCGGTCCGGTACTTCCATTGTTCCTACAGGTACCCAGATATATTAGGCATGACCTTGCAGGTACAAACAAGGTAGAATACTGGTGAGGTGTGACTATTGTGCGCAATGCCTTGACAAAGTTGGCATGTGCCACTGACCATGACCACAAATGTATCCAAGTGACGTTTTCTTCTATTAATCATAACACAAGCCAGCCACGGTCAGAGTGTCCAGTCAAAGTGCAGATGTACTAGAAATGATCTTGCAGGTGCAAACAAGGTAGACTACTGGCGGCTCGGCGTGGCTATTGTGCCCAATGCCTTGACAAAGTTGGCATGTGCCACTGACCATGACCACAAAGCTTCCCAAGTACTTTAAACGGCTATGAATCATAACACGATTCAGCCACGGGCAGAGTGTCCAATCACAGTGCAGATATAATGGGCATGACCTTGCAGGTACAAACAAGTTAGAATACGGGTGGCTCGGTGTGGCTGTTGTGCGCAATGCCTTGACATAGTTGGCATGTGCCACTGACCATGACCACAAATGTATCCTTTTGAGTTTTACTTCTATTGATCATAACACGAGTCAGCCACGGTCAGAGTCTCCAATCACAGTGCAGATGTACTAGGCATAATCTCCCAGGTGCAAACAAGGTAGAATACTGGTCGCTCGGTGTGGCTATTGTGTGCAATGCCTTGACAAAGTTGGCATGTGCCACTGAAAATGACCACAAAGTTTACCACGTGACTTTAATTTCTACAAATCCTAACACGAGTCAGCCACAGTCAGACTGCCCAACCACAGTTCACATGTACTAGGCATGACCTTAGAGGTATAAACAAGGTAAAAAGCCGGTGACTTGGTACGGCTATTGTGCGCAATACCTTGACAAAGTTGGCATGTGCCACTGACCATGACCAGAAAGATTACCAAGTACCTTAGACGGTTATGAATCATAACACGAGTCAGCCACGGTCAGATTGTCCAGTCACAGTGCAGATATACTGGGCATGGCCTTGTTGGTATAAAGAAGGTAGAATACGGGTGGCTCGGTGTGGCTATTGTGTGCAATGCATTGACAAAGTTGGCATGTGCCGCTGACCATGACCACAATTATATCCAAGTGACTTTTACTTCTATTGATCATAATACGAGTCAGCCACGGTCAGAGGATCCAATCAAAGTGCAGATGTACTAGGCATGATCTTACAGGTACAAACAACATAGAATACTGGTGGCTCGGTGTGGCTATTGTGCGCAATGCCTAGACAAAGGTGGCATGTGCCACTGACCATGACCACAAAGTCTACCAAGTACCTTAAACGGCTATGAATATTAACACGAGTCAGCCACGGTCAGAGGATCCAATCAAAGTGCAGATGTACTAGGCATGATCTTACAGGTACAAACAACATAGAATACTGGTGGCTCGGTGTGGCTATTGTGCGCAATGCCTAGACAAAGGTGGCATGTGCCACTGGCCATGACCACAACGTTTACCAAGTGACTTTAACTTCTACGAATCGTAACACGGGTCAGCCATGGTCAGAGTTTCCAATCACAGTACACATCTTATATGCATGACCTTGCAGATATAAACAAGGTAAAAACCGGTGGCTTGGCAATCACAGTGCAGATGTACTGGGCATGACCTTGCACGTATAAACAAGGAAGAATACCCGTGGCTCGGTTTGGCTATTGTGTGCAATGCCTTGACAAAGCTGGCATGTGCCACTGACCATGACCACAAATGTATCCAAGTGAGTTTTACTTCTATTGGTCATAACACAAAAAGCCACGGTAAGAGTGTCCAATCACATTGCAGATGTACTAGGCATGATCTTGCAGGAGCAAACAAGCTATAATACTGGTGGCTTGGTGTGGCTATTGTGCGCAATGCCAAGACAAAGTTGGCATGTGCCACTGACCATGACCACAAATGTATCCGAGTGACTTTAACTTCTATTCATCATAACACGAGTCAGCCATGGTGAGAGTGTCCAATCACAGTACAGATGTACTAGGCATGATCTTTCAGGTTCAAACAAGGAAGAATATTGGTGGCTCGGTGTGGCTATTGTGCGCAATGCCTGGACAAAGTTGGCATGTGCCACTGACCATGACCACCAAGTTTACCAAGTACCTTAAACGGCTATGAATCACAACACGAGTCAGCCACGGTCAGAGTGTCCAATCCCAGTGTAGATATACTGGGCATGACCTTGCAGGTATAATCAAGGTAGAATACTGGTTGCTTGGTGTGGCTATTGTGTGCAATGCCTTGACAAAGTTGGCATGTGCCACTAACCATGACCACAAAGTTCACCACATGACATGAACTTCTACGAATCGTAACACAAGTCAGCCACGGTCAGAGTGCCCAATCACAGTGCACATCTAATATGCATTACCTTACAGGTACAAACAAGGTACAAAACCGGTGGCTTGGCACGGCTATTTTGCGCAATGCCTTGACAAAGTTGGCATGTGCCACTGGCCATGACCACAAAGTTTACCAAGTACCTTAAACGGCTATGAATCATAACACAACTCAGCCACGGTCAGAGTGTGCAATCAAAGTGCAGATGTACTATGCATGATCTTGCAGGTGCAAACTAGGTAGAATACATGTGGCTCGGTGTGGCTATTGTGCGTAATGCCTTGACAAAGTTGGCATGTGCCACTTACCATGACCACAATGTTTACCAAGTGACTTTAACTTGTACGAATCGTAACACGAGTCAGCCACAGTCAGAGTGTCCAATCACAGTTCAGATGTACTAGGCATGACCTTGCAGGTACAAACAAGGTCAAAAACCGGTGGCTTGGCACGGCTACTGTGCGCAATACCTTGACAAAGTTGGCATGTGCCACTGACCATGACCACAAAGTCTACCAAGTACCTTAAACGGCTATGAATATTAACACGAGTCAGCCACGGTCAGTGTTGTGAGAAATTAAAGAAGAGAAACCAGCGTGAAGACCGGAGCACATCCAAACACCAACAACAAAAGAGCCACACGAATCTCATCGGATACGGACAACTAAGAGTCGTGCACCAACATCATCATATCCTGAAGTATCGGAGGAACCCGACGAATTGCGCTCCGGCGAAACCATTGCAACACGTCTCTTGAAGAACACAAACTAGCGCTTCCACCTCGCAGGGGTCCTAGCAAAGCCAAGCAACACTACTTCAAGGTAGCTTAGATCAATATACAATTACTTCCGCTATTCTATCAATCAGTCATTTTCCTTCATCACTCTCGGAGCTGCCATCGCTTCCATCCTCGGTCAATTGCCTGTCTCGCATCGCTCACCTCCAGATCTTGTTACTGCCAACCTGCTCAACTCATAACCTGTGTCAAGCAGCACCACGAGCCTTCCCGTGTCGCACTCTTCCCCTCTCAAAATCCTGACATGGTATCAGAGCACTAGGTTTCCAGCCCTGGTCAACAGGCCACCATGATTCCAGTGATCTTCTTCACAGTGACAACTGTGGTTGTTTGCCTCCTTCCACCTCGCGCCGCACCGAACAATATCAATACGGGCAATGACTCCGCACCGAAGTCCTCCATTCTCGATGTCGCACAGGTTTCCATTCAAGATGGAGAACTGCCCCCACTGACTCTTCTCGCAACATCTGACTCCCTCTATATTGAACAAGTTCTCGACTCAGGGTGTGTCATTCATGCTCTCAAAGATGCTGACGTCACCACACCACTGGGAACACCAGTAACCATCACCGGTGCTACCAAAGGCATGACATCACTTTGTCACTACTCCCCTACTCTCACATCTCCGGCAACACCAAGTGGACAGATCCGGGGTTACCATATCCCTCACCTACGACACAATCTCCTCTCTGTTCATCAACTCCAAAAGGAAGGCGTAAACATCTTCTTCCTCGCCTATGGTTCAGAAGCCCAACTGACGACATCTGATAACAAACCGCTGGCAACCTTCATAGTTTGCAACAACCTCTATCGACTGCAGGTTCCTCGCACAACAGCAATCTTTGCTATTGAAGCTGACACTCAACCCTCCACCTGTGACTGCCGCAGCCTCTCACATCTTCTACTCCTGCATCATCACCGCCGTAGTCATCCAAATTTCAACACACTTCTCCGTCTTCTGGCCAAATGTATGGTAAAAGGCCTGCCACTGCTCTCCCCACTAGCTCATCTTGCAGGACCACCTTGCACTGCCTACAGTCTTGGGAAATTAAAAGCTTCCCCACATCCTCCACGAGCCGCTCGAGCAGCAAGACCTCTCGACGTCCTCCACATGGATCTTGTGGGACCAATTCGTCCCACCTCCCTTCATGGATATGAGTACTTCCTTACCATTGTGGATGACCACTCTTGCTTCGGCGCCACAATTCCTCTCAAGTCTAAAGCCGATCCCAAGCCTGCTTTCATCAAGTGGTCAAAGTATCAGATGAGCCGCCTCAACCGGTCCATTGGCAAAATCTGGACAGACAGAGGTGGCGAATTCCTATTTCATGAGCGCCGTTCATTCCTGGCAAAACACGGCATTGGGCATGAGACGAGTGTCCCAGAAGCTCCTGAGTAGAACGGAGTGGCAGAAAGATGGAATAGTGTCCTGGTCGCTCTCACGCACACCCTACTTGTGCATGCTGGAGCACCAGAAACCTTCTGGACCTATGCACTCCAATATGCCACTCGGGTACACAACTACTATCGAGCCAGGCATCTTCCAGACGTCACCCCATCAGACCTTTGGCTGGGATACAAGCAAGATGTGTCCAAACATTGAGTCTGGGGTTCAACATCCTACGTCGTACTGAACAAAATTGACAGAGCTCAAGCGCATCTCTCCAAGGTTAGGCCACAAGCCTCGTGCCGCACATTCGTGGGATTTGCCCTCAACTCCCTTGGGTACTTATTCTACGAGCTCGACCTCAACCGAGAAACCTACAGCATAGATGTCCATTTCGATGAAACTACTCCCATTCTTCTGGCAATTGGCGCCAATCTCCACTACTCCTCTCACATGGACCCTCTTTCCAGAACGAGCTGCAGTACCCACAACTCCGGCTACCTTACCTCCAGCAGTCACTCCTGCCACACCAGCAACTCATCCAACAGCGTCCACTCCACTAACCCTCTCTCCTACACATACACCCACACAACCACGACCAACAACACTGCCACCACTCACTCCTCCCACTCCTTATGACGACTTTGAAACCGTCTCAGAACATCTGCCAACATTCGGACGACCACTTCCCTCAGTAGCAAGAGCCCCTCCTCCAGCCGCAGCAGCACCAGCACCAACAACAACAACAGCAGACACAGAAGAAAATACAGCGGCCACAGCATCTGGGGCATCAGTCTCTAGAATGGCACCTACAGCAAAACCGGTGCTCCGACGGTCTACCAGAAACAGAACTGCTGCCTCGCTCATCACCCTCACCGACACGGATGGAGATCTGACATCCAGGAAGATTGTCAGGTGGAGCTTCTTCGAGCCTCCTTCCTGCCCTCGTGGATTACAGCTGGAGACAACCTCAACTCTCGTCAACGACCAAATCCTCCGATGAATCCTCGTCGACGACGTTGTCCTCGCCTTCCTCTACTCAGCACCACCATTACCACAGCTCCCATTGCCACCTCCAGCACATATACGGAAGCTGTAGATGGGCCCCAAGCAGACCAATGGCAAGTCGCCGTTGCCAATGAACTGGCCTCTTTCAAGGGCACCTCCACATACACTGATGTACCTCGACCAGCCTACACCAATGTGGTCGCAGGAAAATGGGTCTTCCATTTCAAGACTCATTTGGGGAAACCACCAGAATTCAAAGCTCGCTATGTGGAAAAGGGGTTCTCACAGCGATGTGGCGTGGACTTCTTTGATACCTTCTCACCCACTGCCAAGCTGACCACCCTACGAGTCCTCCTACACATTGCACCCACTAAAGACATGGAACTACATGCCATGGACGTGTCCACAGCCTTTCTTCAAGGAGATCTGAACAAAACCATCTACCTGGCGTGCCCGGAAGGCTACACACCAGACCAGCCCAACACTGTTTGGAAGCTGCATCGCCCAGTCTATGGGCTCAAACAGTCTCCTCGATAATGGCATGCGAAACTCCGAGCAACTCTCCTTGACCTGGGACTCACAGTTTCCATTGCTGCTCCCAGCCTGTTCCTCCGCTCCCAACCAGATGAACAGACCTACATTCTGTTCTATGTGGACGATCTTGCTCTCATCTCCAACAATCCCAGTGCTCTCCAGGATCTGAAGCAAACACTCCTGAGGCGTTTTACCATGAAAGATCTTGGAGAACTAACCCATTATCTTGGAATTGATATCAAGAGGGATCGGGAGAAGCGACTCATCACTCTGTCCCAGGAACCCTACATTGCCTTACTCCTAAAGCATCTTGGGCTTGAGAACAGCAACAGAGCTCCAACCCCCATGACAGTGGACCACAAGCTAACCTCGCCAGCATACACAGTCTCATCGCCTTCTCCAAAACCCTATCCTAAACTGGTGGGATCACTGATGTATGCTATGGTCTGCACTCGCCCTGACCTTGCCTTCCCTCTCAGTGTTCTGTCACGATACGTTGGAGACGGAAACCACTGTGACCAGCACTGGAAGGCAGCTAAGTGAGTCCTGAGGTACCTAGGTGAGACTGCCTCCTTCTAGCTTGAGCTGGGAGGAACTCAGCTGATAACATTGGAAAGATACAGCGACTCCTTGGCAGATTATGAAGCCAACCGAAAATTGTCACAAGGATACGGCTTTCACCTTGGCTCTGGACTGTTCAGCTGGCGATCCACCAGGTCCTCTACTGTTTTGCTTTCATCCGGCGAAGCAGAACTGTGTGCATGTACCATGGCTGCCCAAGAAGCCATTGGTTAAAACACCTGCTACAAGACCTTGGATATCCGCAACCACTCCCAGTCCTATGGTGTGAAAATCGAAGCACCATCGCGCTCACAGAGAATCCAGTCTACCATGGACAAACCAAGCACATTGAGCTACGCTACTTCTTCATCGGGGAGAAGGTGTAGGCAAAACAACTCTTGGTTTAGCATGTAGCCTCAAAGGCCAACAGGACTGACATCTTCACAAAAGTCCTAGACCAGGCGCAACATGCGACCCTGGTATATCTTCTAGGTCTCAGGACCAGAGACACCTGAGGCTTCCATGTTGGTTTCCCTTCACGGGAGGTATCAGAAATAAAAGAAGAGAAACCAGCGCGAAGACCGGAGCACATCCAAACACCAACAACAAAAGAGCCGCATGAATCTCAACGGATACGCACAACCAAGAGTTTTGGAGGAACCCGACGAATTACGCTCCGGTGAAACCATCACAACACGTCCCTCAAAGAACACGAACTAGCGCTTCCACCTCACAGGGGTCCTAGCGAAGCCAAGAAACACTACTTTAAGGTAGCTTAGATCAATGTATGATTGCGTCCGCTATTCTATCAATCAATCATTTTCCTTCATCACTCTCGCAGCTGCCATCGCTTCCATCCTCGGTCAACTGCCTGTCTTGCATCGCTCACCTCCAGAACTTGTTACTACCAACATGCTCAACTCATAACTTGTGTCAAGCAGCGCCACGAGCCTTCCCGTGTCGCACTCTTCCCCTCTCAAATTCCTGACAAGTGTGTCCAATCATAGTACACGTTTACTGGGCATGACCTTGCAGGTACAAACAAGATAGAATACTGGTAATGGTGTGACTATTGTGCGCAATGCCTTGACAATGTTGGCATGTGCCACTGACCATGACCACAAATGTATCCAAGTGACATTTACTTCCACAGCTCATAACACAAGTCAGCCACGGTCAGAGTGTCTAATAACAGTGCATATGTACTAAGCATGATCTTGCAGGTGCAAACAAGGTAGACTTCTGCTGGCTCGGTGTGTCTATTGTGCGCAATGCCTTGACAAAGTTGGCATGTGCCACTTACCATGACCACGTAGTTTACCAAGTGACTTTAACTTCTACAAATTGTAACACGAGTCAGCCACGGTCAGAGTGCCCAATGACATTGCACATCTGATGTGCATGACCTTGCAGGTATAAAGAAGGTAAAAACCCGGTGGCTTGGCACGGCTATTGTATGCAATGCCTTAACAAAGTTGGCATGTGCCACTGACCATGACCACAAAGTTTAACATGTTCCATAAACGGCTATGAACCATAACACAAGTCAGCCACGGTCTGAGTGTCCAATCACAGTGCCAATATACTAGGCATGACCTTGCATGTATAATCAAGGTAGAATACTGGTGGCTCGGTGTGGCTATTGTGCGCAATGTCTTGACAAAGTTGGCATGTGCCACAGACCATGCCCACAAATGTATCCAAGTGACTTTTACTTCTACTGATCATAACACCAGTCAGCCACGGTGAGAGTGTCCAATAACAGTGCAGATGTACTAGGCGTGATCTTACAGGTGCAAAAAAGGTAAAATACTGGTGGCTCGGTGTGGCTATTGTGCGTAATGCCTTGACAAAGTTGGCATGTGCCACTGACCATGACCACAATGTTTACCAAGTGACTTTAACTTGTACGAATCGTAACAGGAGTCAGCCGCAGTCAGAGTGCCCAATCACAGTTCAGATGTACTAGGCATGACCTTCCAGGTATAAAGAAGGTCACAAACTGGTGGCTTGGCACGGATACTGTGCGCAATGCCTTTACAAAGTTGACATGTGCCACTGACCATGACCACAAAGTCTACCAAGTACCTTAAACGGTTATGCATATTAATACTGCCATGGTCAGAGTGTCCAATCATAGTGCAGGTATACTGGGCATGACCTTGCATGTACAAGCAAGGTAAAATACTGGCAACAGTGTGGCTATTGTGCGCAATGCCTTGACAAAGTTGGCATGTGCCACTGACCATGACCACAAGTGTATGTAAGTGACTTTTACTTCTACTGATCATGACACAAGTCAGCCACGACCAGAGTGTCCTATCACAGTGCAGATGTACTAGGCATGATCTTACAGGTGAAAACAAGGTAGAATACTGGTGGCTCGGTGTGGCTATTGTGTCAATGTCTTGACAAAGTTGGCATGTGCCACTGACCATGACCACAAAGTTTTCCAAGTACCTTAAACGGCTATGAATCATAACATGATTCAGCCACGGTCAGAGTGTCCAATCACAGTGCAGATATAATGGGCATGACCTTGCAGGTACAAACAAGTTAGAATACTGGTGGCTCGGTGTGGCTATTGTGCGCAATGCCTTGACATAGTTAGCATGTGCCACTGACCATGACCACAAATGTATCCTAGTGACTTTTACTTCTATTGATCATAACACGAGTCGGCCACGGTCAGAGTCTCCAATCACAGTGCAGATGTACTACGCATGATCTTTTAGGTGCAAACAAGGTAGACTACTGGTGGCTCGGTGTGGCTATTGTGTGCAATGCCTTGACAAATTTGGCATGTGCCACTGAAAATGACCACAAAGTTTACCACGTGACTTTAATTCCTACGAATTGTAACACGAGTCAGCCACGGTAAGAGTATCCAATCACATTGCACATCTAATATGCATGACCTTATAGGTATAAACAAGGTAAAAAACTGCTGGCTTGGCACGGCTGTTGTGCGAACTGCCTTGACAAAGTTGGCACGTGCCACTGACCATGACCACAACGTTTACCAAGTACCTTAAACGGCTATGAATCATAACATGAGCCAGCCACGGTCAGAGTGTCCAATCACAGTGCAGATGTACTAGGCATGATCTTGCAGGTTCAAAAAAGGTAGAATACTGGTGGCTCGATGTGGCTATTGTGCGCAATGCTTTGACAAAGTTGGCATGTGCCACTGACTATGACCACAAAGTTTACCAAGTGACTTTAACTTATACGAATCATAACACGGGTCAGCCACAGTCATAGTGCCCAATCAGAGTTCAGATGTACTAGGCATGACCTTACAGGTACAAACAAGGTAAAAAGCCGGTGGCTTGGCATGGCTATTGTGCGCAATACGTTGACAAAGTTGGCATGTGCCACTGACCATAACCACAAAGTTTACCAAGTACCTTAGACGGCTATGAATCATAACACGAGTCAGCCACGGTCAGATTGTCCAGTCACAGTGCAGATATACTGGGCATGGCCTTGCTGGTATAAGCAAGGTAGAATACGGGTGGCTCGGTGTGGCTATTGTGTGCAATGCATTGACAAAGTTGGCATGTGTTACTGACCATGACCACAAATATATCCAAGTGAATTTTACTTCTACTGATCATAACACGAGTCAGTCACGGTCAGAGGGTCCAATCAAAGTGCAGATGTACTAGGCATGATCTTACATGTACAAACAAGATAGAAAACTGGTGGCTCAGTGTGGCTATTGTGCGCAATGCCTAGACAAAGGTTACATGTGCCACTGACCATGACCACAACATTTACCGAGTGACTTTAACTTCTACGAATCGTAACACGAATCAGCCATGGTCAGAGTGTCCAATCACAGAACACATCTTATATGCATGATCTTGCCGGTATAAACAAGGTAAATACCGGTAGCTTGGCTCAGCTATTGTGCGCAATGCCTTGACAAAGTTGGCATGTGCAACTGACCATGACAACAAGTTTACCAAGTACCTTAGACAGATATGAATCATAACACGAGTCAGCCACGGTCAGAGTGTCCAGTCACAGTGCACATGTACTGGGCATGACCTTACAGGTATAAACAAGGTAGAATACATGTGGCTCGGTTTGGCTATTGTGTGCAATGCCTTGACAAAGTTGGCATGTGCCACTGACCATGACCACAAATTTATCCATGTGACTTTTACTTCTATTGATCATAACACAAAAAGCCACGGTTAGAGTGTCCAATCACAATGCATATGTACTAGGAATGATCTTGCAGATGCAAGCAAGGTATAATACTGGTGGCTCGGTGTGGCTATTGTGCGCAATGCCTTGACAAAGTTGGCATGTGCCACTGACCATGACCACAGAGTTTACCAAGTGACTTTAACTTCTAGAATTTGTAACACGAGTCAGCCACAGTCAGAGTGCCCAATCACATTTAAGATGTACCAGGCATGGCCTTGCAGGTATAAAAAAGGTAAAAAACTGGTGGCTTGGCGCGACGATTGTGCGCAATGCCTTGACAAAGTTGGCATGTGCCACTGACCATGACCACAAAGTTTACCAAGTACCTTAAACGGCTATGAATTATAACACAAGTCAGCCACGGTCAGAGTGTCCAACCACAGTGCAGATGTACTAGGCATGACCTTACAGGAATGAACAAGGTAGAATACTAGGGGCTTGGTGTGGCTATTGTGCGCAATACGTTTACAAAGTTGCCATGTGCCACTGACCATGACCACAAATGTATCCAAGTGACTTTTACCTCTATTGATCATAACACGAGTCAGCCACGGTCAGAGTGTCCAATCACAATGCAGATGTACTAGACATGATCTTGCACGTACAAACAAGGTACAATTCTGGTGGCTCGATGTGGCTATGGTGCACAATGCCTTGACAAAGTTGGCATGTGCCACTGACCATGACCACAATGTTTACCAAGTGACTTGAACTTCTACGAATCGTAACACGAGTCAGCCACGGTCAAAGTGCCCAATCACAGTGCACATCTAATATGCATGACTTTGCAGGTTTCTACAAGGTAAAAAACCGGTGGCTTGCCACGGCTACTGTGCGCAATCCTTTGACAAAGTTGGCATGTGCCACTGACAATGACCACAAATTTTACCAAGTGATTTTAACTTGTACGAATCGTAACACGCGTCAGCCATAGTCAGAGTGTCCAATCACAGTGTACATCCAATATGCATGACCTTGCAGGTATAAACAGGGTAAAAATCCGGTGTCCTGGCACGGCTATTGTGTGCAATGCCTTGACAAGGTTGGCTTGTGCCACTAACTATTACCCCAATGTTTACCAATTACCTTAAACGGCTATGAATCATAACACGAGTCAGCCACAGTCAGAGTGTCTAATCACAGTGCAGATGTACTGTGCATGATCTTGCTGGTGCAAACAAGGTAGAACACTGGTGGCTCGGTGTGGCTTTTGTGCGCAATGGTTTGACAAAGTTGGCATGTCCCACTGACCATGACCACAAGTGTATCAAAGTGACTTTTACTTCTATTAACTATAACACGAGTCAGCCACGGTCAGAGTGTCAAATCATAGTGCAAATATACTGGGCATGACCTTGCAGGTACAAACAAGGTAGAATACTGGTGCCTCGGTGTGGCTATTGTGCGCAATGCCTTAACAAAGTTGGCATGTGCTACTGACCATGACCAGAAATGTATCCTAGTGACTTTTACTTCTATTTATCATAACACGAGTCAGCCACGGTCACAGTGTCCAATCACACTGCAGATGTACTAGGCATGATCTTGCACGTACAAACAAGGTAAAATACTGGTGGCTTGGTGTGGCTGTTGTGCGCAATGCCTTGACAAAGTTAGCATGTGCCACTGACCATGAGCACAAAGTTTATCAATTCCTTTTAATGACTATGAATCATAACACGAGTCAGCCACGGTCAGGCTGTCCAATCACAGTGCAGATGTACTGGGCATGCCCTTGCAGGTATAAAGAAGGTAGAATACTGGGGGCTCGGTGTGGCTATTGTGCGCAATGCCTTTACAAAGTTGGCATGTGCCACTGATCATGACCACAAAGTTTACCAAGTGACTTTAATTTCTACGGATCATAACACGAGTCAGCCACAGTCAGAGTACCCAATCACAGTTCAGATGTACTAAACGTGACCTTGTGGGTATAAACAAGGTAAAAAACGGGTGGTTTGGCACGGCTTTTGTGCGCAATGCCTTGACAATATTGGCATGTGCCACTGACCATGACCACAAATGTATCCAAGTGACTTTTACTTCTATTGATCATAACATGAGTTAGCCACGGTCAGAGTGTCCTATCATAGTGCAGATGTACTAGGCATGATCTGGCAAGTTCAATCAAGGTAGAATACTGGTGGCTCGGTGTGGCTATTGTGCGCAATTCCTTGACAAAGTTGGCATGTGCCACTGACCATGACCACAAAGTTTACCAAGTGACATTAACTTCTACAAATCGCAACACGAGTCAGCCACGGTCAGAGTGCCCAGTCAAAGTGCACATCTAATATGCATGACCTTGCAGGTATAACCAAGTGACAAAACCGGTGGCTTGGCTGGTTATTGTGCGCCATTCCTTGACAAAGTTGGCATGTGCCACTGACCATGACCACAAAGTTTACCAAAAACCTTAAACGGCTATGAATCATAACACGAGTTAGCCACGGTCAGAGTGTCCAATCATAGTACAGATATACTGCCCATGACCTTGCTCCTATGAACAAGGTAGACTACTGGTGGCTCGGTGTGGCTATGGTGCGCAATGCCTTGACAGAGTTGGCATGTGCCAATGACCATGACCACAAATATATCGAAGTGGCTTTTACTTCTATTGATCAGAACACGAGTCAGCCACGGTCATGGTGTCCAATCACAGTGCAGATGTACTATGCATGATCTTGCAGGTGCAAACAAGGTAGAACACTGGTGGCTTGGTGTGGCTATTGTGCGCAATGCCTTGATAAAGTTGGCATGTGCCACTGACCATGACCACAAAGTTTACCAGGTGACTTTAACTTCTTCGAATCATAACACAAGGTAGCCACAGTCAGAGTACCCAATCACAGTGCATATGTAATATGCATGACCTTGCAGGTATGAATAGGGTAAAGATCTGGTGTTTTGACATGGCTATTGTGCGCAATGGCTTGACAAAGTTGGCATGTGTCAATGACCATGACCACAAAGTTTACCAAGCGACTTTAACTTACACAAATTGTAACACGAGTCAGCTACAGTCAGAGTGCATAATCACAGTGCACATCTAATATGCATGACCTTGCAGGTATAAACAAGCTAAAAAACCGGTGGCTTGGCACAGCTATTGTGCGCAATGCCTTGAGAAAGTTGGCATGTGCCACTGACCATGACCACAAAGTTTACCAAGTACCTTAAACGGCTATGACTCATAACACGGGTCAACCACGGTCAGAGTGTCCAATCACAGTACAGATATACTGCGCATGACCTTGCAGATATGAACAAGTTAGAATACAGGTGGCTCAGTGTGGCTATTGTGCGCAATACCTTGACAAATTTGGCATGTGCCGTTGACCAAGACCACAAATGTGCCCAAGTGACTCTTACTTCTATTGATCATAACCCGAGTCAGCCATGGTCAGAGTGTCCAATCACATTGCAGGTGTACTAGGCATGATTTTGCAGGTGCACACAAGGTAGAATACTGGTGGCTCGGTGTGGCTATTTTGCGCAATGCCTTGACAAAGTTGGCATGTGCCACAGACCATGACCACGAAGTTTACCAAGTGACTTTAACCTATACGAATCACAACACGAGTCAGCCACGGTCAAAGTACCCAATCAAAGTGCAAGTATAATATGCATGACCTTGCAGGTATAATCGGGGTAAAAAACCAGTGTCTTGGTACGGCTATTGTGCGCAATGCCTTGACAAGGTTGGCATGTGCCACTGACCATGACCACAAAGTTTACCAAGTGACTTTCACTTCTACGAATTGTAACATGAGTCAGCCACAGTCAGAGTGCCCATTCACAATTCAGATGTACTAGGCATGACCTTGCAGGTATAAACAAGGTAGAAAACCCGTGGCTTGGCACGGCTATTGTGCGCAATGCCTTGACAAAGTTGGCATGTGCCACTGACCATGACCACAAAGTTTACCAAGTACCTTAAACGGCTATGAATTCTAACACAAGTCAGCCACGGTCAGAGTGTCCAATCACAGTGCAGATGTACTAGGCATGACCTTACGGGAAGGAACAAGGTAGAACTCTGGTGGCTTAGTGTGGCTATTGTGTGCAATGCCTTGACAAAGTTGGGCAGGTGCCACTGACCATGACCACAAATATATCCAAGTGACTTTTACTTCTATTGATCATAACACGAGCCAGCCACGGTCAGAGTGTTTAATCAGAGTGCAGATGTACTAGGCATGATCTTGCAAATGCAAACAAGGTAGACTACTGGTGGCTCGCTGTGGTTATTGTGCACAATGCCTTGACAAAGTTGGCATGTGCCACTGACCATGACCACAAAGTTTACCAAGTGACTTTAACTTCTACGAATTGTAACACGAGTCAGCCACAGCCAGAGTGCCCAATCACAGTCCACATGTACTAGGAATGACCTTGCAGGTATAAACAAGGTAAAAACCCGGTGGCTTGTCATGGCTATTGTGTGCAATGCCTTGACAAAGTTGGCATGTGCCACTGACCATGGCTACAAAGTTTACAAAGTACATTAAACGGCTATGAATCATAACACGGTTCAGCCTTTATCAGAGTGTCCAATCACAGTGCAGATATACCGGGCATGACCTTACACGCATAAACAAAACAATACACTGGTGGCTCGGTGTGGCTATTGTGCGCAATAGCTTGACAAAGTTGGCATGTGCCACTGACCATGGCCACAAATGTATCCAAGTGACTTTTACTTCTGTTGATCATAACACGCGTCAGCCACGGTCAGAGTGTCCAATCACAATGCAGATGTACTAGGCATGATCTTCCAGGTGCAAACAAGGTGGAATACTGGTGGCTCGGTGTGGCTATTGTGCGCAATGCCTTGACAAAGTTGGCATGTGCCTCTGACCATCACCACAAAGTTTACCAAGTGACTTTAACTTCTTCGAATCATAACACGAGGTAGCCACAGTCAGAGTACCCAATCACGGTGTAGATATAATATGCATGACCTTGCAGGTATGAATAGGGTAAAAATCTGGTGTCTTTACATGGCTATTGTGCGCAATGTCTTGACCAAGTTGGCATGTGTCAATGACCATGACCACAAAGTTTACCAAGTGACTTTAACTCATACGAATCGTAACACGAGTCAGCCACAGTCAGAGTGCCTAATCACAGTGCACATCTAATATGCATGACCTTGCAGGTATAAACAAGTTAAAAAACCGGTGGCTTGGCACGGCTATTGTGCGCAATGCCTTGAGAAAGTTGGCATGTGCCACTGACAATGACCACAAAGTTTACCAAGTACCTTAAACGGCTATGAATCATAACAGGAGTCAGCCACGGTCAGAGTGTCCAGTCACAGTACAGATATACTGTGCATGACCTTGCAGGTATGGAAAAGTTAGAATACTGGTGGTTCGGTGTGGCTATTTTGCGCAATGCCTTGACAAAGTTGGCATGTGCCACAGACCATGACCATGAAGTTTACCAGGTGACTTTAACCTCTATGAATCATAACACAAGTTAGCCGCAGTCAGAGTTCCCAATCACAGTGCACATCTAATATGCATGACCTTGCAGGTATAAGCAGGGTAAAAAACCGGTGTCTTGGCACGGCTATTGTGCGCAATGCCTTGACAAAGTTGGCATGTGCCACTGACCATGACCACAAAATTTACCAAGTGACTTCAACGAATCGTACCACGAGTCAGCCACAGCCAGAGTGCCAAATCACAGTGCACATGTACTAGGCATGACCTTGCAGGTATAAACAAGGTTAAAACCGGTGGCTTGGCACGGCTATTGTGCGCAATGCCTTGAGAAAGTTGGCATGTGCCACTGACCATGACCACAAAATTTACCAAGTGACTTCAACGAATCGTACCACGAGTCAGCCACAGCCAGAGTGCCAAATCACAGTGCACATGTACTAGGCATGACCTTGCAGGTATAAACAAGGTTAAAACCGGTGGCTTGGCACGGCTATTGTGCGCAATGCCTTGAGAAAGTTGGCATGTGCCACTGACCATGACCACAAAATTTACCAAGTGACTTCAACGAATCGTACCACGAGTCAGCCACAGCCAGAGTGCCAAATCACAGTGCACATGTACTAGGCATGACCTTGCAGGTATAAACAAGGTTAAAACCGGTGGCTTGGCACGGCTATTGTGCGCAATGCCTTGAGAAAGTTGGCATGTGCCACTGACCATGACCACAAAATTTACCAAGTGACTTCAACGAATCGTACCACGAGTCAGCCACAGCCAGAGTGCCAAATCACAGTGCACATGTACTAGGCATGACCTTGCAGGTATAAACAAGGTTAAAACCGGTGGCTTGGCACGGCTATTGTGCGCAATGCCTTGAGAAAGTTGGCATGTGCCACTGACCATGACCACAAAATTTACCAAGTGACTTCAACGAATCGTACCACGAGTCAGCCACAGCCAGAGTGCCAAATCACAGTGCACATGTACTAGGCATGACCTTGCAGGTATAAACAAGGTTAAAACCGGTGGCTTGGCACGGCTATTGTGCGCAATGCCTTGAGAAAGTTGGCATGTGCCACTGACCATGACCACAAAATTTACCAAGTGACTTCAACGAATCGTACCACGAGTCAGCCACAGCCAGAGTGCCAAATCACAGTGCACATGTACTAGGCATGACCTTGCAGGTATAAACAAGGTTAAAACCGGTGGCTTGGCACGGCTATTGTGCGCAATGCCTTGAGAAAGTTGGCATGTGCCACTGACCATGACCACAAAATTTACCAAGTGACTTCAACGAATCGTACCACGAGTCAGCCACAGCCAGAGTGCCAAATCACAGTGCACATGTACTAGGCATGACCTTGCAGGTATAAACAAGGTTAAAACCGGTGGCTTGGCACGGCTATTGTGCGCAATGCCTTGAGAAAGTTGGCATGTGCCACTGACCATGACCACAAAGTTTACCAAGTGACTTTAACTCATACGAATCGTAACACGAGTCAGCCACAGTCAGAGTGCCTAATCACAGTGCACATCTAATATGCATGACCTTGCGGGTATAAACAAGTTAAAAAACCGGTGGCTTGGCACGGCTATTGTGCGCAATGCCTTGACAAAGTTGGCATGTGCCACTGACCATGACCTTGAAGTTTACCAAGTACCTTAAACGGCTATGAATCATAACACGAATTGGCCACGGTCAGAGTGTCCACTCACATTGCAGATATACTGGGCATGACCTTGCATGTGCAAACAAGGTAGAATACTGGTGGCTTGGTGTGGCTATTGTGCGCAATGCCTTGACAAGGTTGGCATGTGCCACTGACCATGACCACAGATGTATCCAAGTGACTTTTACTTCTATTGGTCATAACACGAGTCAGTCACGGTCAGAGTGTCCAATCACTGTGCAGATATACTAGGCATGACCTTGTAGGCATAAACAAGTTAGAATACTGGTGGCCCAGTGTGGCTATTGTGCGCAATGCATTGACAAAGTTGGCATGTGCCACTGACCATGACCACAAGGTTTACCAAGTGACTTTAACTCCTACGAATCATAACACGAATCAGCCACAATCAGAGTGCCCAATCACAGTTCAGATGTACTAGGCATGATCTTGCAGGTACAAACAAGGTAAAAAACCGGTGGCTTGGCACGGCTATTGTGCGCAATGCCATGACAAAGTTGGCATGTGTCACTGACCATGACCACAATGTTTTCCAAGTACATTAAACGGCTATAAATCATAACACGAGTCAGCCACGGTCAGAGTGTCCTATTACAGTGTAGATGTACCGGGCATGACCTCACATGTATAAACAAGGTAGAATACTGGTGGCTCGGAGGGGCTATTGTGCGCAATTCCTTGAAAAAGTTCGTATGTTCCACTGACCATGACCACAGATGTATCCAAGTGATTTTTACTTCTATTGACCATGACACGAGTCAGCAACGGTTAGAGTGTCCAATCACAGTGCAGATATACTAGGCATGATCTTGCAGGTACAAACAAGGTAGAATACTGGTGGCTTGGTGTGGCTATGTTACGCAATGCCTTGACAAAGTTGGCATGAACCACTGACCATGACCACAAATGCATCCAAGTGACTTTTACTTATATTGATCATAACAGGAGTCAGCCATGGTCAGAGTGTCCAGTCATAGTGCAGATGTAATAAGCATGATCGTGCAGGTGCAAAAAAGGTAGAATACTGGTGGCTAGGTTTGGCTATTGTGCGCAATGCCTGGACAAAGTTGGCATGTTCCACTGACCATGACCACAAATGTATCCAAGTGACTTTTACTTCTATTGATCTCAACACAAGTCAGCCACGGTCAGGGTGTCCAATCACAGTGCAGATGTACTAGGCATGATCTTGCAGGTTCAAACAGGGTAGAATACTGGTGGCTCGGTATGGCTATAGTGCGCAATGCCTTGACAAAGTTGGCATGTGCCACTGACCATGACCACAAAGTTTACCAAGTGAATTCAACTTCTACGAATCGTAAGACAAGTCAGCCACGGTCAGAGTGCTCAATCACAGTGCACGTCTAATATGCATGACCTTGCAGGTATGAACAAGGTAAAAAACCGGTGGCATGGCACGGCTTTTGTGTACAATGCCTTGAAAAAGTTCGTATGTGCCACTGCCATGACCACAAAGTTTACCAAGTACATTAAACGGCTATGAATCATAACACTTCTCAGCCACGGTCAGAGCGTCCAGTTTTAGTGCAGATATACTGGGCAAGACCTTACAGGTGTAAACAAGGTAGAATACCAGTGGCTCGGTGTGGCTATTGTGCTCAACACCTTGACAAAGTTGGCATGTGCCACTGATCATCACCACAAAGTTTACCAAGTGACTTTAACTTCTATGAATCGTAACACGAGTCAGCCACAGTCAGAGTGCCCAATCACAGTGCACATCTAATATGCATGACCTTGCGGGTATAAACAAGTTAAAAAACCGGTGGCTTGGCACGGCTATTGTGCGCAATGCCTTGACAAAGTTGGCATGTGCCACTGACCATGACCACAA
>SZWC01008927.1:33244-52489 GCA_023375785.1 Penium margaritaceum | reverse complement strand
TCAGAGTGTCCAATCACAGTGCAGATGTACTAGGCATGATCTTGCAGGTACAAACAAGGTAGAATACCGGTGGCTCGGTATGGCTATTGTGCGCAATGCCTTGACAAAGTTGCCATGTGCCACTGACTATGACCACAAAGTCTACTAAGTGACTTTAACTTCTACGAATCGTAACACGAGTCAGCCACAGTCAGAGTGCCCAATCACAGTGCACAACTAGTATGCATGACCTTGCAGGTATAAACAGGGTAAAAAACCGGTGTCTTGGCATGGCTACTGTGCGCAATGCCTTGACAAAGTTGGCATATGCCACTGACCATTACCACAAAGTTTACCCAGTACATCAAACCGCTATGAATCATAACATGAGTCAGCCACGGTCAGAGTGTCCAATCACAGTGCAGATATACTGGGCATGACCTTGCATGTAAAAACAAGGTAGAATACTGGTGGCTCGGTGTGGCTATTGTGCGCAATGCCTTGACAAAGTAGGCATGTGCCACTGACCAGACCACAACTGTATCCAAGTGACTTCTACTTCTATTGATCATAACAGGAGTCAGCCATGGTCAGAGTGTCCAATCACAGTGCAGATCTACTAGGCATGATCTTGCAGGTACAAACAAGGCAGATTACTAGTGGCTGGGTGTGGCTATTATGTGCAATGCCTTGACAAAGTTGGCATGTGCCACTGACCATGGCAACAAAGTTTACCAAGTGACTTTAACTTCGATGAATCGTATTACGAGTCAGCTACGGTCAGAGTGCCCAATCACAATGCACACCTAATATGCATGACCTTACAGGTATAAACAGTGCAAAAAACCGGTGGCTTGGCACGGCTATTGTGCGCAATGCTTTGACAAAGTGAGCATGTGCCACTGACCATGACCAGAGTGTTTACCAAGTGACTTTAACTTCCACAAATCGTAACACAGGTCAGCCACATTCAGAGTACCCAATCACAATGCACATATAATATGCATGACCTTGCAGTTATAAACAAGGGAAAAAACTAGTGGCGTGGCACGGCTATTGTGCGCAATGCCTTGACAAAGTTTACCAAGTACCTTAAACGGATATGAATCATGACACGAGTCAGCCACGGTCAGAGTGTCCAATCACAGTGCAGATGTACTAGGCATGATCTTGCAGGTGCAAACAAGGTAGAATTCTGGTGGTTCGGTGTGGCTATTGTGCGCAATACCTTGACAAAGGTGGCATGTGCCACTGACCATGACCACACAGTTTACCAAGTGACTCTAGCTTATACGAACCGTAACACGTGTTAGCCATGGTCAGAGTGCCCAATCACAGTGCACACCTAATATGCATGACCTTGCAAGTATAAACAAGGAAACAACCGGTGGCTTGGCACGGCTATTGTGCGCAATGCCTTGACAAAATTGGCATGTGCCACTGTCCATGACCACAATGTTTACCAAGTACATTAAACGGCGATGAATCATAACACAAGTCACCCAGGGTCAGAGTGTCCAATCACTGTGCAGATACACTAGGCATGACCTTGCGGGTATTAACAAGGTAGAATACTGGTGGCTCGGTGTGGCTGTTGTGCGCAATGCCTTGACAAAGCTGGCATGTGCCACTGACCATGACCACAAAGTTTACAAAGTGACTTTAACTTCTACGAATCATAACACGAGTCAGCCACGGTCAGAGTATCCATTCACAGTTCAGATGTACAAGCCATGATCTTACAGGTATAAACAAGGTAAAAAACTGGTGGCTTGGCACGGCTATTGTGCGCAATGCCTTGACAAATTTGGCAAGTGCCACTGACCATGACCACAACGTTTACCAAGTACATTAAACGGCTTTGAATCATAACACGGGTCAGCCACGGTCAGAGTGTCCAATCACGGTGCATATACAATAGTGATGACCTTGCAAGTGTAAACAAGGTAGAATACTGGTGGATCGGTGTGCCTGTTGTGTGCAATGCCTTGAAAACGTTGGCATGTGCCACTGACCATGACCACAAATAAATCCAAGTGACTTTACTTATATTGATCATAACACGCGTCAGCCACGGTCAGACTGTCCAATCACAGTGCAGATAAGTTAGGCATGATCTTGTAGCTGCAAACAAGGTAAAACACCGGTGGCTTGGTGTGGCTATTGTGCGCAATGATTTGGCATAGTTGGCATGTGCCATTGACCATGACCACAAAGATTACCAAGTGACTTTAACTTCTACGAATCGTAACACAAGTCAGCCACGGTCAGAGTGCCCAGTCACAGTACACATCTAATATGCATGACCTTACAGGTATAAACAATGTAAAAAACCGGTGGCTTGGCACGGCTATTGTGCGCAATGCCTTGACAAAGTTGGCATGTGCCACTGACCATGACCACAAAGTTTACCGAGTACATTAAACGGCTATTAATCATGACACGAGTCAGCCACGGTCAGAGTGTCCAATAACAATGCAGATATACTGGGCATGACCTTGCAGGTATAAACAAGGTAGAATACTGGTGGCTTGGTGTGGCTATTGTGCGCAATGCCTTGACAAATTTGGCATGTGCCACTGACCATTACCACAACTGTATCCAATTGACTGTTACTTCTTTTGATCATAACACGAGTCAGCCACGGTCAGAGTGTCCAATCACAGTGCACATGTACTAGGCATGAACTTACAGGTACAAACAAGGTAGAATACGAGTGGCTCGGTGTGGCTATTATGCTCCATGCCTTGACAAAGTTGGTATGTGCCACTAACCATGCGCACAAGGTTTAACAAGTACCTTAAACGGCTATGAATCGTAACACGAGTTAGTCACGGTCAGAGTGTCCAATCACAGTGCAGATGTACAATGCATGATCTTGCAGGTGCAAACAATGTAGATTTCTGGTGGTTCGGTGTGGCTATAGTGCGCAATGCCTTGACAAAAGTGCCATGTGCCACTGACCATGACCACAAGGTATTCCATGTGACTTTAACGTCTACAAACCGTAACACGAGTCAGCCACAATCAAAGTGCCTAATCACAGTGCACATCTAATATGCATGACCTTGCAGGCATATACAATGTAAAAAACCGGTGGCTTGGCACGGCTATTGTGCGCAATGCCTTGACAAAATTGGCATATGCCACTGACCATGACCACAAAGTTTACCCAGTACATCAAACGGCTATGAATCATAACATGAGCCAGCCACGGTCATAGTGTCCAATCAAAGTACAGATATACTAGGCATGACCTTGCAGGTATAAGCAAGGTATAGTACTGGTGGCTCTGTGGGGCCATTTTGTGCAATGCCTTGACAAAGTTTGCATGTGCCACTGACCATGACCACAGAGTTTACCAAGTGACTTTTACATCTATTGATCGTAACACGAGTCAGCCACGGTCAGAGTGTCCAATCACAGTGGAGATGTACTAGGCATGATCTTGTAGGTGCAAACAAGGTAGAGTACTGGTGGCTCGGTGTGGCTATTGTGCGCAATGCCTTGACAAAGTTGGCATGTGCTACTGACCATGATTACAAAGTTTACCAAGTGACTTTAGCTTCTACAAAATGCAACACGAGTCAGCCACGGTCAGAGAGCACAATGACAGTGCACATCTCATTTGCATGACCTTGCAGGTATAAAAAAGGTTAAAAACCGGTGGCTTGGCACGGCTATTGTGCGCAATGCCTTGACAAAGTTGGCATGTGCCATTGACCATGACCATAAAACTTAACTAGTACCTTAAATGGCTATGAATCATAACACGAGTCAGCCACGGTCAGAGTGGCCAATCACAGTGCACATATAGTGGGCATGACCTTACAGGTATAAACAAGATAGAATACAAATGGCTCATTGTGGCTATTGTGTGCAATACCTTGACAAAGTTGGCATGTGCCACTGACAATGACCAAAAATGTATCGAAGTAACTTTTGATTCTATTTATCATAACAAGAGTCAGCAATGGCCAGAGTGTCCAACCATAGTGCAGATGTACTAGGCATGATCTTGCAGGTGCAAACAAGGTAGAATACTGGTGGCTTGGTGTGGCTATTGTGCGTAATGCCTTGACAAAGTTTTCATGCGCCACTGACCATTACCGCAAATGTATCCAAGTGACTTCTACTTCAATTGATCATAACACGCGTCAGCCACGGTCTGAGTGTCCAATCACAGTGCAGATGTACTAGGCATGATCTTGCAGGCGCAAACAAGGTAGAATACTGGTGTCTCGGTGTGGCTATTGTGCACAATGCCATGACAAATGACAAATGTGGCATGTGCCACTGACCATGACCACAAAGCTAACCACGTGACTTTAAATTCTACGAATCGTTACACGAGTCAGCCACGGTCAGAGTGCCCAACTACAGTACTAGGCATGATATTGCAGGTATAAACAAGTAGAAAACCGGTGGCTTGGACCAGCTATTGTGCACAATGCCTTGACAAAGTTGGCATGTGCCGCTGCCCATGACCACAAAGTTTACCAAGTACCTTAAACAGCTATTGACCATAACACGAGTCAGCCACAGACAGAGTGTCCAATCACAGTGCAGATATACTAGGCATGACCTTACACGTATAAATTATGGTAGAATGCTGGTGGCTCGGTATGGCTATTGTGAGCAATGCCTTGATCAAGTTGGCATGTGCCACTGACCATGACCACAAATGTATCCAAGTGACTTTTGCTTCTATTGATCAGAACACGACTAAGCCACAGTCAGAGTGTCCAATCACAGTGCAGATGTACTTGGCATGATATCGCAAGTTCAAACAAGGTAGAATACCAGTGGCTCGGTGTGGCAATTGTGCGCAATGCCTTGACAAAGTTGGCATGTGCCACTGACCATGACCACGAATGTATCCAAACAACTTTTACTTCTATTGATCATGACACGAGTCAGCCACGATCAGAGTGTCCAATCACAGTGCAGATGTACTATGTATGATCCTGCAGGTGCAAACAAGGTAGAATACTGTTGGCTCGGTGTGGGTATTCTGCACAATGCCTTCACAAAGTTGGCATGTGCCACTGACCATGACCACAAATGTATCCAAGTGACTTTTACTTCTATTGATCATAACACGATTCAGCCGCGGTTGACTGTCCAATCAGAGTGCATATGTACTAGTCATGATCTTGCAAGTATAAACAAGGTAGAATACTGGTGACTCGGTGTGGCTATTGTGTGCAATGCCTTGACAAAGTTGGCATGTGCCACTGACCATGACCACAAATGTATCCAATTGACTTTTACTTCTATTGATCATAACACGAGTCTGCCACGGTCAGAGTGTCCAACCATAGTGCAGGTGTACCAGGCATGATGTTGCAGGTGCAAACAAGGTAGAATAGTGGTGGCTCGGTGTGGCTATTATGCGCAATGCCTTGACATTGTTGGCATGTGCCACTGACCATTACCACAAACGTATCCAAGTGACTTTACTTCTATTGATCATAACATGAGTCGGCCACGATCTGAGTGTCCAATCACAGTGCAGATGTACTATGCATGATCTTGCAAGTGCAAACAACGTAGAATACTGCTGACTCTGTATGGCTATTGCGTGCAATGCCTTGACAAAGGTGGCAAGTGCCACTGACCATGGCCACAAAGTTTACCAAGTGAATTTAACTTCTACGAGTCGTTACACGAGTCAGAAACGGTCAGAGTGCCCACCTACAGTGTAGATGTACTAGGCATGATTGTGCAGGTATAAACAAGTAAAAAACCGGTTGCTTGGCCCATGCTATTGTGCGCAATGCCTTGACAAAGTTGGCATGTGCCGCTGACCATGACCACAAAGTTTACCAAGTAGCTCAAACGGCTACTGATCATAACACGAGTCAGCCACAGTCAGAGTGTCCAATCACAGTGCAGATGTAGTTGGCATGACCTTGCAGGTTCAAACAAGGTAGAATACCAGTGGCTCGGTGTGGCTATTGTGCGCAAGTACTTGACAAAGTTGGCATGTGCCTCTGACCATGACCATAAATGTATCCAAGTGACTTTTACTTCTGTTGATCATAACATGAGTCAACCACGGTCAGAGTGTCCAATCACAGTGCAGATAGGCTAGGCATGATCTTGCATATTAGATGTGCACTGTGATTGGGTACTCTGACTGTGGCTGACTCGTGTTATGATTCGTAGAAGTTAAAGTCACTTGGTAAACGTTGTGGCCATGGTCAGTGGCACATGCCAACCTTGTCAAGGCATTGCGCACAATAGCCACACCAAGCCACCAGTATTCTACCTTGTTTGCATGTGCAAGATAATGCCTAGTACATCTGCACTGTGATTGGACACTCTGACTGTGACTGACTCGTGTTATGATGAATAGAAGTAAAAGTCACTTGGATACATTTGTGGTCATGGTCGGTGGCACATGCCACCTTTGTCAAGGCATTGCGCACAAATAGCCACACCGAGCCACCAGTATTCTACCTTGTTTATACCTGCAAGGTCATGCCTTGTACATCTGAATTGTGATTGGGCACTCTGACTGTGGCTGACTTGTGTTACGATTCATAGAAGTTAAAGTCACTTGGTAAACTTTGTGGTCATGGTCATTGGCACATGCCAAATTGGTGAAGGCATTGCGCACACTAACCACACCGAGCCACCAGTATTCTACCTTGTTTGCACGTACAAGATCATGCCTAGTACATCTGCACTGTGGTTGGACACTCTGGCCGTGGCTGACTCGTGTTATGATCAATAGAAGTAAAAGCCACTTGGATACATTTGTGGTCATGGTCAGTGGCACATGCCAACTTCGTCAAGGCATTGCACACAATAAGCACACCAAGCCACCAGTATTCTACCTTGTTTATACCTGTAAGGTCATGCCAAGTATATCTGCACTGTGATTGGACACTCTGACCGTGGCTGACCCGTGTTGTGATTCATAGCCGTTTAAGGTACTCGGTAAACTTTGTGGTCATGGTCAGTGGCACATGCCAACTTTGTTAAGGCATTGCGCGCAATAGCCGTGCAAAGCCAATGGTTTTTAACCTTGTTTATACCTGCAAGGTCATGCCTAGTACATCTGAACTGTGATTGGGCACTCTGACTGTGGCTGACTTGTGTTACGATTCGTACAAGTTAAAGTCACTTGGTAAACTTTGTGGTCATGGTCAGTGGCACATGCCAACTTTGTCAAGGCATTGCGCACAATAGCCACACCAAGCCACCAGTATTCTAACTTTTTTACACCTGCAAGATCATGCCTAGTACATCTGCACTGTGATTGGACACTCTGACTGTGGCTGACTCGTGTTATGATTCATAGCCGTTAAAGGTACTTGGTAAACTCTGTGGTCATGATCAGTGGCACATGCCAACTACGTAAAGGCATTGCGCACAATAGCCGTGCCAAGCCACCAGTTTTTTAACTTGCTTATACCTTGAAGGTCATGCATATAAGATGTGCACTGTGATTGGGCACTCTGACCGTGGCTGACTCGTGTTACGATTCGTAGAAGTTAAGGTCACTTGGTAAACTTTGTGGTCATGGTCAGTGGTACATGACAACTTTGTCAAGGCATTGCGCACAATAGCCACATCGAGCCACCAGTATTCTACCTTGTTTGCACCTGCAAGATCATGCCTAGTACATCGGCACTTTGATTGGACACTCTGACCATGGCTGACTCGTGTTATGATCAATAGAAGTAAAAGTCACTTGGATACATTTGTGGTCATGGTCAGTGGCACATGCCGACTTTGTCAAGGCATTGCACACAATAGCCACACCTAGCCACCAGTATTGTACCTTGTTTATACCTGTAAGGTCATGTCCTGTATATCAGCACTGTGATTGGACACTCTGACCGTGGCTGACTCGTGTTATGATTCATAGCCGTTTAAGGTACTTGGTAAACTTTGTGGTCGTGGTCAGTGGCACATGCCAACTTTGTCAAGGCATTGCGCACAATAGCCATGACAAGCCACCGGTTTTGTAACTTGTTTATACCTGAAAGGTCATGCATATTAGATGTGTACTGTGATTGGGCACGCTGATCGTGGCTGACTCGTGTTACGATTCGTAGAAGTTAGAGTCACTTGGTAAACGTTATGGTCATGGTCAGTGGCACATGCCAACTTTGTCAAGGCATTGCGTACAATAGCCACACCAAGACACCAGTATTCTACATTGTTTGCGCCGGCGAAATCATGCCTAGTACATCTGCACTGTGATTGGGCACTCTGACCGTGTCTGACATGTGATATGATTCATAGTCGTTTAAGGTACTTGGTAAACTTTGTGGTCATGGTCAGTGGCACATGCCGACTTTGTCAAGGCATTGCGTACAATAGCCACACCAAGCCACCAGTATTCTACCTTGTTTGCACCTGCAAGATCATGCATAGTACATCTACACTGTGATTGGACACTCTGACTGTGGCTGACTCGTGTTAAGATTAATAGAAGCAAAAGTCACTTTGATACATTTGTGGTCATGGTCAGTGGCACATGCCAACTTTGTCAAGGAATTGTGCACAATAGCCACACTGAGCCACCAGTATTCTACCTTGGTTATACCTGCAAGGTCATGCACAGTATATCTGCACTGTGATTGGACACTCTGACTGTGGCTGACTCGTGTTATGATTCATAGCCATTTAATGTACTTGGTAAACTTTGTGGTCATGGTCAGTGGCACATGCCATGTTTGTCAAGGCATTGCCCACAATAGCCGTGCCAAGCCATCGGTTTATTACCTTGTTCATACCTGCAATGTCATGCATATAAGATGTGCCCTTTGATTGGGCACTTTGACCGTGGCTGACTCGTGTTATGATTCGTATAAGTTAAAGTCACTTGGTAAACTTTGTGGTCATGATCAGTGGCACATGGCAAATTTGTCAAGGCATTGCGCACAATAGCCACACGGAGCCACCAGTATTCTACCTAGTTTGCACCTGCAATATCATGCCTAGTACATCTGCACTGTGATTGGACACTCTAACCATGGCTGACTCTTGTTATGATCAATAGAAGTAAAAGTCACTTGGATACATTTGTGGTCATGATTATTGGCACATGCCAACTTTGTCAAGGCATTGCGCACAATAGCCACCCCGAGCCACTAGTATTTGACCTTGCTAGTACCTGTAAGGTCATGCGAAGTATATATGCACTGTGATTGGACACTCTGACCGTGGCTGACTCGTGTTATGATTCATAGCCGTGAAAGGTACTTGGTAAACTTTGTGGTCATGATCAGTGGCACATGCCAACTTTGTCAAGGCATTGTGCACAATAGCCACATGGAGCCGCCAGTATTCTACCTTGTTTGCACCTGCAACATCATGCCTAGTATATATGCACTATGATTGAACACTCTGACCGTGGCTGACTCATGTTATGATAAATAGAAGTAAAAGTCACTTGGATACATTTGTGGTCATGGTCAGTGGCACATGCCAACTTTGTCAAGGCATTGCGCATAATATCCACACCGAGCCACCAGTATTTTACCTTTCTTATACCTATAAGGTCATGCCCAGTATATATGCACTGTGATTGGACACTCTGACAGTGGCTAACTCGTGATATGATTCATAGCAGTTAAAGGTACTTGGTAAACTTTGTGGTCATGGCAGTGGCACATACCAACTTTATCAAGGAATTGCGCACAATAGCCGTGCCAAGCCACCGGCTTTTTACCTTGTTTATACCTACAAGGTCGTGCATATAACATGTGCGCTGTGATTGGGCACTCTGACCGTGGCTGACTTGTGTTACGATTCGTAGAAGTTGAAGTCACATGGTAAACTTTGTGGTAATGGTCAGTGGCACATGCCAACTTTGTGAAGGCATTGCGCACAAAAGCCACACCGAGCCACCACTATTTTTCCTTTTCTGAACCTGCAAGATCATGCCTAGTACATCTGCACTATGATTGGACACTCTGACCGCGGCTGACTTCGGTTATGATCAATAGACGTAAAAGTCACTTGGATACATTTTTGGCCACAGTTAGTGGCACATGCCAACTTTGTCAAGGCATTGCGCACAATAGCCAAACTATACACCAGTATTCTACCTTGTTTGCACCTGCACAATCATGCGTAGTACATCCGCACTGTAATTGGACACTCTGACCGTGGCTGACTCGTGTTATGATCAATAGAAGTAAAAGTCACTTGGATACATTTGTGGTCATGGTCAGTGGCACATGGCAACTTTGTCAAGGCATTGCGCAAAAGAGCCACACCGAGCCATTAGTATTCTACCTTGTTTGTACCTGCAAGATCATGCCTAGTACATCTGCACTATGATTGGACACTCTGACCGTGGCTGACTCGTGTTATGATCAATAGAAGTAAAAGTCACTTGGATACATTTGTGGTCATGGTCAGTGGCACATGCCAACTTTCTCAAGGCATTGCCCAAAATAGCCAAACCGAGCCATTAGTATTCTACCTTGTTTGTACATGCAAGATCCGGCCTAGTACATCTCCATTGTGATTGGACACTCTGACCATGGCTGACTCGTGTCATGATCAATAGAAGTAAAAGTCACTTGGATAAATGGGTGGTCATGGTCAGTGGCACATTCCAACACTATCACGGCATTGCGCACAATAGCCACACCGAGCCACCAGTATTCTACCTTGTTTATGCCTGCAAGGTCATGCACAGTATTTCTGCACTGTGATTTGACACTCTGACCGTGCCTGACTCGTGCTATGATACATAGCCGTTTAATGTACTTGGTAAACTTTGTGGTCATGCATATTAGATGTGCACTGTGATTGGGCACTCTGAATGTGGCCGACTCGTATTACGATTCGTATAAGTTAATGTCACTTGGTAAACTTTGTGGTCATGGTCAGCGGCACATGCCAACACTGTCAAGGCATTGCGCACAACAGCCACACCGAGCCACCAGTATTCTACCATGTTTTTACTTGCAAGATCATGCATAGTACATCTGCACTGTGATTCGACACTCGGACCGTGGATGACTCGTGTTATGATCAATAGAAGTAAAAGTCACTTTGATACATTTGTGGTCATGGTCAGTGGCACATGCCCACTTTGTCTAGGCATTGCACACAATAGCCACACCGAGCCACCAGTATTTTACCTTGTTTGCACCAGACAGATCATGCATAGTACATCTGCACTGTGATTAGACACTCTGACCGTGGCTGACTCGTGTTATGATTCGTAGAAGTTAAAGTCACTTGGTAAACTTTGTGTTCGTGGTCAGTGGAACATGCAAACTTTGTCAAGGCATTGCGCACAATAGCCATGCCAAGCAGACGGTTTTTAACCTTGTTTATACCTGCAAGGTTATGCATATTAGGTGTGCACTGTGATTGGGCAGTTTGACCGTGGCTGACCCGTGTTACGATTCATAGAAGTTAAAGACACTTGGTACACTTTGTGGTCATGGTCAGTGGCACATGCCAACTTCGCAAAGGCATTACGCACAATAGCCACACCAAGCCACCAGTATTCTACCTTGTTTGTACCTGGAACATCATGCCTATCACATGTGCACCGCGATTGGACACTCCGACCGTGGCTGACTCGTGTTATGATCAATAGAAGTAAAAGTCACTTGGAAACATTTATGGTCATGTTCAGTGGCACATGCCAATTTTGTCAAGGCATTGCGCACAGAAGCCACACCAAACCACAAGTATTCTACCTTGTTTATACCTGCAAGGGCATACCCATTATATCTGCTCTGTGATTGGACACTCTTACCGTGGCTGGCTCGCGTTATGATTCATAGCCATTTAAGGTAGTTGGTAAACTTTGTGGTCATGGTCACTGGCACATGCCAACCTTGTCAAGACATTGCGCACAATAGCCGTGCCAAGCCACCGGGTTTTAACCTTGTTTATGCCTGCAAGGTAATGCATATTAGATGTGCACTGTGATTGGGCACTCTGACCGTGGCTGAATCGTGTTAGGATTCGTAGAAGTTAAAGTCACTTGTAAACTTCGTGGTCATGGTCAGTGGCACATGCCAACTTTGTCGAGGCATTGCGCACAATAGCCAGACCAAGCCATCCGTATTCTACCTTGTCTGAACCTGCAAGAGCATGCCTATTACATCTGCATTGTGTTTGGACACTCTGACAGTGGCTGACTCGTGTTATGATCAATAGATGGAAAAGTCACTTGGATACATTTGTGGTCATGGTCAGTGGTACATGCCAACTTTGTCAAGGCATTGTGCAAAATAGCCACACCGAACCACTCGTATTGTACCTTGTTTATACCTGTAAGGTCATGCACAGTATATCTGCACTGTCATTGGATACTCTTACCGTGGCCGACTCGTGTTGTGATTAATAACCGTTTAATGTACTTGGTAAACTTTGTGGTCATGGTCACGAATTGGGTCCCTGCATGTGGCGCACAGCTCCCTCCGTGAACTCGTGCATCAGAGGCATTGATACAATGCAATGCGCCCTCCGTGATGCAGCCTCCTTTCCCCCACCTTCTTCACACATTCGTTATGTGAGAAACATCCGCACTTCTCACACCATGGGGTCACTCCTCTCAGCTCCCTCAAGCAACTGGGGCAATCCCCTTCCACCGTGCCTGTGCGTGGTCGTATCTAATAACCGATGCAGTTATTCCTCCCCTCTGCATTCGTCTTGATGCAGGCAACATGTGCTTCTCGCTTGCAATAGTCGCATTTCCTGTGTGGAGATCCCAGCGGTCTTCTATAGCCACAGAACTCAATGCATACCGCAGCATTGTGCTCCTGTCCGAGCACGACTCTCACCTCTATGGGTATTCCCTGTTTGACCTTTTGGTAGGGCATGTAGATCCAGCCTCCTTCTTCATCTGCCATTTCACACTCCTGATGCATGTGTCACTTGCAACGCCTACACTGTCTGGCAAGCAGGTGTACCCTCTTCTCGTACCACGGGCAATTACCAGCACGAGGTGTCTTCTCTCCTACTGCTCCTTGCCTGCGTCTGCGCCCCTTGCTTCTCCCCCTCCCGCTGCAATGCCCCCGACCCAACTGCCTCGTCTTGGCCCTGCTCTTGCCATGGCATCCCTATTCGCACTTCCCTGTCTCACCCCTGCTTCAACCCCAGGCCTCTTTGTTCCCTCGCCCCTTCCTCGATCCATCAGCGACCAAGCATTTCCACTCCATGGGCTTCACGCAATCCCCGCGCCTGTCTCTGCTGCCTTCCCTTGCACTCCCGTGGGCGTCCCTCGCAGTCCTCTCGATGTTGATCCCCTTGCCAGTGAAGGGCGATGGGGGCCCCTCTCTGCTCCTCTCCCCCTGTGTTGTCCTCTCGAGGTGGCACGATGGATCCACCGTCGTGCCGGTGCATCATCCACCGGAGCACCGGCCCGTCCCAGTGCCCCTGAGCGTCCAGGTGTTGTTGCTCCTCCCCTAGCCTCAGCTCCCCGTCCTTGCTGCGTCCTTCCTGGTGCACTTGGTATGTCAGAGCGCTGGGTAGATCGATTATCCGCCGGGGGTGGATGAGGATGGGATCGCACATCTGGTCCCCGTGGGGTTGGTGGCCTCGGTGCTGCCGGTGGCGGCTCATTTCTGAAGAGGCACCACTGAGGTGTCACGGCCAACGCCTCATTCACCATAGCCAGCACCTTCCTTCTTACTTCGGGGACATCACTGTTCCCCAGCACCCTCATTGCCAACACTGCCTTCCGAGCCGCTACTCCCTCCGGTCCGGACAGTGCCACTGCATTGCGGTAGAGTTGTTCCACTGGGTGTGCATTTGCGTATGAGCGTGGCGTTGCCCTTTCCCTTGCGCCCTGCCATTCTTCCTCTCTCTGTTGCTTCTTATCCCGTGCCCGGGCCTCGAGGAGTCATAACTTTGCCACACATTTGTCGCAATGATGTCCTATCCCTCGCAGCACCTGCCCGCAAGGTCAATGGAGCAGCTGGTAGCATCCCTCACACCACTCGGTGGCGTTGCGGTTACCATACTCTGTACAGTACAGGCTCCACTCCAGTTCTGCCGCTTGCCGACCTCCCCCTCCCTGCTCCTCTCTTTCTTTCCGCATTCTCCCTTTGAACTCCGGCATACAGGCCGGACAGACATGCACTGCCTTCTGTTGCAGCAGCTCCTCTTCTCCACAGATATAGTGGAGGGCCACCTTGTAATTGAAGCAGTATTTCTTCTGTGTCCTCACTGGCCGCTTGCACCTCCCGCACTCCTTCGTCTCCTCCACCCCGGGCACACTTGGTCCAGCAGCCTTTCCACCCTCGTCCATCTCTTGTTCTTATTCAACCAGCCTTCAGATGCAGCTCTTGCAATGCCGTCCCAATCCCGGAATCTTCGTCCCACACTTGCAGTGGAGGGGTGCTTTACATTCATAGCACCAGGTTGCCTCCATGGGGTCGTACGGCTCTCCGCAGGCTTCACTCCTCGCAATACACCGCTTGGGTGCGGGCCTGTTCTTCCTCCTGTCCTATTTGTCTGCTTTTGCCAGCATGAGAGGTGCACACTTCTTGCATCCTATCACCTTCCGCCGCATCCTTATCTTTGGATCCTGGCAGGCTGCATGCACAGGATGTCTACACACGTAGCAGCGGAACAAAGTGGTAGCGTCCATCGGCTCTTCACAGTTACCGCAGGGTTCCTTCTCGTCCTGCAGCACACTGGATTTCCCAGCCATGGCCCCCATCCCCGAGCGGATCCTTTCCTCCTCCCTTTCTTTTCGCAGTTGCTCCTCATTGTCTACCCCCATGCTCTCCTTCAGATTTAGTGCACACACCTGACACATCTTGATGTCGTGCATGGTGTCCAGTTCCAAGTCGTAACACGCCAAATGTAGGCTGGCCTTGCATCCCTCGTACACCACCTCTCCCTTAGTGGCAAACGGGTTCTTAAATGTTGCACAGAGTTACAGAGCCACCTCCTCCTGACCTTCCTCTTCATCCTGATCATCTGCCTTGATGCTTAATTCGAGCTCTTCATGCCGCTGCTCCTCTTCCCCGTGCGTGGGTGTCTGTTGTCCTGACCGTGCTTCCGCTTCCAGCCGGGAACTGGTTGGCCATAAAGATCTATCATCAGGGGGAAGTGGCTCCCATCTTGAAAGAGGAGCATTGAGCAAGTTGTGGTGTTCTTCTCGCATGGATACAGGCTCCTTTTCCTCTCCCTATTTCTCCGCCTCTTTTCATTGCTTCTTTTCTCCCAGTCCAGCTTTTTGGGGCCCTTTTTGTTTCTTCCTCCGTTGCTCCTCCCGCTGCTCCTCTATTGTTGTTGCCGGTGGTGCTTACGCCTTGGGCGCCGTACTGGGTGCAGCTGCCGCAGAAGGCAGCACGTCCTGTCCCCGCTGCTCTGCTACTGCCACTGGTGGCGCTGGCGCTCCGGGCGCCGCGCCGGGTACAGCTACCACAAACGGCAGCACCTCCTGTCTCCGCTGCTCTACTACTACTGGTGGTGGCGCTGGCGCTCGGGGCACCACGCCGGGTACAACCGAAGGCAACACCTCTTTCCCCCCCTCATCTACTGTTGCTGCCGATGGTGCTGGCGCTCCGGGCGTTGCGCCAGGTGCAGCTGCCGCAGAAGGCAGTGCCTCTTGTCCTCGCTACTCTACTGCTGCTGCTGGTGGTGCTAGCGCTCCGGGCGCCACGCCGGGTGCAGCTGCCGCAGGGGGTAGCACGGTTAGAGTGTCCAATCATAGTGTACATCCAATATGCATGACCTTGCAGGTATATACAAGGAAAAAAACCGGTGGCTTGGCACGGCTACTGTGTGCAATGCCTTGACAAAGTTGGAATGTGCCACTGACCATGACCACAAATGTATCCAAGTGACTATTACGTCTATTGATCATAACACGAGTCAGCCACGGTCAGAGTGTCCAATCATAGTGCATATGTACTAGGCATGATCTTACAGGTGTAAAAAAGGTAGAATACTGGTGGCTCGGTGTGGCTATTGTACACAATGCCTTGACAAAGTTGGCACGTGGCACTGACCACGGCCACAAATGTATCCAAGTGTTTTTTACTTCTATTGATCATAACATGAGTCAACCACGGTCAGAGTGTCCAATCGTAGTGCAGATGTACTGGGCATGATCTTGCAGGTACAACCAAGGTAGAACACTGGTGGCTCGGCATGGCTATTGTGCGCAATGCCTTGACAAAGTCGGCATGTGCCACTGACCATGAGCACAAAGGTTACCAAGTGACTTTTACTTCTACGAATCATAACACGAGTCAGCCACGGTCAGAGTGTCCAATCACAGTGCAGATGTACTAGGTATGATCTTACAGGTGGAAACAAGGTAGAATACTGGTGCATTGGTGTGGCTATTGTGCACAATGCCTTGACAAAGTTGGCATGTGCCACTGACCATGACCACAACGTTTACCAAGTGACTTAAACTTCTACAAATCGTAACACAAGTCAGCCACGGTTTGAGTGCCCAATCTCAGTTCAGATGTACTAGGCATGACCTTGCAGGTATGAACAAGGTAAAAATCCGGTGGCCTTGCAAGGCTTTTGTGCGCAATGCCTTGACAAAGTTGGCATGTGCCACTGACCATGACGACAAAGTTTACGAAGTACCTTAAACGACTATGAATCATAACACAAGTCAGCCACGGTCAAAGTATCCAATCACAGTGCAGATGTACTAGGCATGATCTTGCAGGTGCAAACAAGGTAGAATACTGGTGGCTCGGTGTGGCTATTGAGCGCAATGCCTTGACAAAGTTGGCAAGTGCCACTGACCATGACCACAAATGTATCCAAGTGACTTTTACTTCTATTGATCATAACACCAGTCAGCCACGGTCAGAATGTTCAATCACAGTGCACATGTACTAGGTATGATCTTGCATGTACAAACAAGGTCGAATACTGGTGGCTCGATGTGGCTATTGTGCACAATGCCTTGACAAAGTTTGCATGTGCCACTGACCATGACCACAAGTTTTACCAAGTGACTTTATCATCTACAAATCGTAACACGAGTCAGCCATGGTCAGAGTGTCCAATCACTGTTTAGATGTACTAGGCATGACCTTGAAGGTATAAAAAAGGTATAATAATGGTGGCTCGGTGTGGCTATTGTTCGCAATGCCTTGACAAAGTTGGCATGTACCACTAACCATTACCACAAATGTATCCAAGTGACTTTTACTTCTATTGATCATAACACGAGTCAGCCACGGTCAGAGTGTCCAATCACAATACAGATATACTGTGCATGACCTTGCAGGAATAAACGAGGTAGAATACTGGTGGCTCGGTGTGGCTATTGTGCGGAATGCCTTGACAAAGTTGGCATGTGCCACTGATCATGACCAAAAATGTTTACCAAGTGACTTTAACTTCTACGAATCGTAACACGAGTCAGCCACGGTCAGAGTGCCCAATCACACTGCACGTCTAATATGCATGACCTTGAAAATATATACAGGGTAAAAAACCTCTGTCTTGGCACAGCTATTGTGCGCAATGCCTTGACAAAGTTGGCATGTGCCACTGACCATGACCACAAAGTTTACCAAGTAACTTAAACGGCTATGAATCATAACACGAGTCAGCCACGGTCAGAGTGTCCAATCACAGTGCAGATATACTGTGCATCACCTTGCAGGTATAAACAAGGTAGAATACTTGTGGCTCAGTGTGGCTATTGTGCACAATGCCTTGACAAAGTTGGCATGTGCCACTGACCATGACCACAAATACATCCAAGTGACATTTACTTCTTTTCAGCATACCACGAGTCAGCCACGGTCAAAGTGTCCAATCACATTGCAGATGTACTAGACATGACCTTGCAGGTACAAACAAAGTAGAATACTGGTGGCTTGGTGTGGCTACTGTCCGCAATGCCTTCACAACTTTGGCATGTGCCACTGACCATGACCACAACGTTTTCCAAGTGACTTTAGCTTCTACGAATCGTAACACAAGTCAGCCACGGTTTGAGTGCCCAACATCAGTTCAGATGTACTAGGCATGACCTTGCAGGTATAAACAAAGTAAAAATCTGGTGGCCTCGCAAGGCTTTTGTGCGCAATGCCTTGACAAAGTTGGCATGTGCCACTGACCATGACCACAAAGTTTACGAAGTACCTTAAACGGCTATGAATCATAACACAAGTCAGCCACGGTCAAAGTATCCAATCACAGTGCAGATGCACTAGGCATGATCTTGCAGGCACAAACAAGGTAGAATACTGGTGGCTTGGTGTGGCTATTGTGTGCAATGCCTTGACAAAGTTGGCAAGTGCCACTGAACATGACCACAAATATATCCAAGTGACTTTTACTTCTATTGATCATAACACAAGTCAGCCACGGTCAGAATGTCCAATCACAGTGCACATGTACTAGGTATGATATTGCATGTACAAACAAGGTAGAATACTGGTGGCTCGGTGTGGCTATTGTGCACAATGCCTTGAAAAAGTTTGCATGTGCCACTGACCATGACCACAATTTTCTCCAAGGGACTTTATCATCTACAAATCGTAACACGAGTCAGCCATGGTCAGAGTGTCCAATCACAGTTTAGATGTACTAGGCATGACCTTGAAGGTATAAAAAAGGTATAATAATTGTGGCTCGGTGTGGCTATTGTTCGCAATGCCTTGACAACGTTTACATTTACCACTAACCATGACCACAAATGTATCCAAGTGACTTTTACTTCTATTGATCATAACACGAGTCAGCCACGGTCAGAGTGTCCAATCACAGTACAGATATACTGTGCATGACCTTGCAGGAATAAACAAGGTAGAATACTGGTGGCTTGGTGTGGCTATTGTGCGCAATGCCTTGACAAAGTTGGCATGTGCCACTGATCATGACCAAAAATGTTTACCAAGTGACTTTAACTTCTACGAATCGTAACACGAGTCAGCCATGGTCAGAGTGCCCAATCACAGTGCACGTCTAATATGCATGACCTTGCAAATATAAATAGGGTAAAAAACCTATGTCTTGGCACAGCTATTGTGCGCACAATAGCCACACCGAGCCACTGGTATTCTACCTTGTTTGTGCGCAATGCCTTGACAAAGTTGGCATGTGCCACTGATCATGACCAAAAATGTTTACCAAGTGACTTTAACTTCTACGAATCGTAACACGAGTCAGCCATGGTCAGAGTGCCCAATCACAGTGCACGTCTAATATGCATGACCTTGCAAATATAAACAGGGTAAAAAACCTATGTCTTGGCACAGCTATTGTGCGCAATGCCTTGACAAAGTTGGCATGTGCCACTGACCATGACCACAAAGTTTACCAAGT
>SZWC01008927.1:9748-32848 GCA_023375785.1 Penium margaritaceum | reverse complement strand
ACTTGGTAAACTTTGTGGTCATGGTCAGTGGCACTTGCCACCTTTGTCAAGGCATTGCGCGCAATAGCCATACAGAGTCACCAGTATTCTACGTTGTTTGCACCTGCAAGATCATGCCTAGTACATCTGCACTGTGATTGGACACTCAGATCGTGGCCGACTCATGTTATGATCAATAGAAGTAAAGTCACTTGGATACATTTGTGGTAATGGTCAGTGGCACATGCCAACTTTGTCAAGGCATTGCGCATAATAGCCACACCGAGCGACCACTATTCTACCTTGTTTGCACCTGCAACATCATGCCTAGTACATCTGCACTATGGTTGGACACTCTGACCGTGGCAGACTCGTGTAATGATCAATAGAAGTAAAAGTCAATTGGATACGTTTGTGGTCATGGTCAGTGGCACATGCCAATTTTGTCAAGGCATTGCGCACAATAGCCGTGCCAAGCAACCGGTTTTTTACCTTTTTTATACCTGCAAGGTCATGCAAATTAGATGTGCACTGTCATTGTGCTCTCTGGCCGTGGCTGACTCGTGTTGCATTTTGTAGAAGCTAAAGTCACTTGGTAAACTTTGTGGTCATGGTCAGTAGCACATGCCAACTTTGTCAAGGCATTGCGCACAATAGCCACACCGAGCCACCAGTACTCTACCTTGTTTGCACCTGCAAGATCATGCCTATTACATCTTCACTGTGATTGGACACTCTGACCGTGGCTGACTCGTGTTACGATCAATAGATGTAAAAGTCACTTGGTAAACTCTGTGGTCATGGTCAGTGGCACATGCAAACTTTGTCAAGGCATTGCACAAAATGGCCCCACAGAGCCACCAGTACTCTACCTTGCTTTTACCTGCAAGGTCATGCCTAGTATATCTGTACTGTGATTGGACACTCTGACCGTGGCTGACTCATGTTATGATTCATATCCGTTTGATGTACTGGGTAAACTTTGTGGTCATGGTCAGTGGCATATGCCAAATTTGTCAAGGCATTGCGCACAATAGCCGTGCCAAGCCACCGGTTTTTTACCTTGTATATGCCTGCAAGGTCATGCATATTAGATGTGCACTGTGATTAGGCACTTTGATTGTGGCTGACTCGTGTTACGATTCGTAGACGTTAAAGTCACTTGGAAAACCTTGTGGTCATAGTCAGTGGCACATGCCACTTTTGTCAAGGCATTGCGCACAATAGCCACACCGAACCACCAGAAATCTACATTGTTTGCACTTGCAAGATCATGCATAGTACATCTGCACTGTGATTGGACACTCTGACCGTGACTAACTCGTGTTATGATTCATAGCCGTTTAAGGTTCTTGATAAACTTTGTGGGCATGGTTAGTGGTACATGCCAACTTTGTCAAGGCATGGAGCATAATAGCCACACTGAGCCACTAGTATTCTACCTTGTTTGTACCTGTAAGTTCATGCCTAGTACATGTGCACGGTGATTGGACACTCTGACCATGGCTGACTCGTGTTATGATCAAAAGAAGTAACAGTCACTTGGATACAGTTGTGGTAATGGTCAGTGGCACATGCCAAATTTGTCAAGGCATTGCGCACAATAGCCACACCCAGCCAACAGTATTCTACCTTGTTTATACTTGCAAGGTCATGCCCAGTATATCTGCATTGTGATTGGACACTCTGACCGTGGCTGACTCGTGTCATGATTAATAGCCGTTTAATGTACTTGGTAAACTTTGTGGTCATGGTCAGTGGCACATGCGAACTTTGTCAAGGCATTGCGCACAATAGCCGTGCCAAGCCACCGGTTTTTTACATTGTTTATACCTGTAAGGTCATGCATATTAGATGTGTACTGTGATTGGGCACTCTGACCGTGGCTGACTTGTGTTACGATTCGTAGAAGTTAAAGTCACTTGGTAATCTTTGTGGTCATGGTCAGTGGCACATGCCAACTATGCCAAAGCATTGCGCACAATATCCACACCAAGCCACTGGTGTGTTACCTTGCTTATGGCTACACAATCATGCCTAACACATCTGCACTGTGATTGGACACTCTGACCGTGGCTGACGCGTGTTATGATCAATATAAGTAAAGTCACTTGGATGTATTTGTGGTCATGGTCAGTGGCACATGCCAACGTTTTCAAGGCATTGCACACAACAGCCACACCGATCCACCAGTATTCTACCTTGTTTACACCTGCAAGTTCATCCCTATTGTATCTGCACCGTGATTGGACACTCTGACCGTGGCTGACCCGTGTTATGATTCACAGCCGTTTAATGTACTTGGTAAACGTTGTGGTCATGGTCAGTGGCACTTGCCAAATTTGTCAAGGCATTGCGCACAATAGCCGTGCCAAGCCACCAGTTTCTTACCTTGTTTATACCTGTGAGATCATGGCTAGTACATCTGAACTGTGATTGGGTACTCTGACCGTGGCTGACTCGTGTTATGATTCGAAGAAGTTAAAGTCACTTCGTAAACTTTGTGGTCATGGTCAGTGGCACATGCCAACTTTGTCAAGGCATTGCGCACAACAGCCACACCGAGCCACCAGTATTCTACCTTGTTGATACCTGCAAGGTCATGCCCAGTGTATCTGCACAGTGACTGGACACTCTGACCCTGGGTGACTCGTGTTATGATTCATCGCTGTTTAATGTACTTGGTAAACATTGTGGTCATGGTCAGTGGCACATGCAAACTTTGTCAAGGCATTGCGCACAATAGGCGTGCCAAGCCACCAATTTCTTCCTTTTTTATGCTTGCAAGGTCATGCATATTAGGTGTGCACTGTGATTGGGCACTCTGACCATGGCTAACTCGTGTTACGATTCGTATAAGCTAGATTCACTTGGTAAACTGTGTGGTCATGTTCAGTGGCACATGCCACCTTTGTCAAGGCATTGCGCACAATAGCCACACCGAACCACCAGAATTCTACCTTGTTTGCACCTGCAAGATCATGCCTAGAACATGTGCACTGTGATTGGACACTCTGACCGTGGCTGACTCGTGTCATGATTCATATCCATTTAAGGTACTTGGTAAACTTTATCAAGGCATTGCGCACAATAGCCGTGCCACGCCACTAGTTTTTTGCCTTGTTTATAACTGCAAGGTCATGCATATTAGATGTGCATTGTGATTGGGTACTCTGAATGTGGCTGACCAGTGTTACGATTCCTAGAAGTTAAAGTCACTTGGTAAACACTCTGGTCATGGTCAGTGGCTCATGCTCACTTTGTCAAAAGCATTGCGCACAATAGCCGTGCCAAGCCACCGGTTTTTTGCACTGTTTATACCTGTAAGGTCATGCATATTAGGTGTGCATTGTGATTGGGCACTCTGACCGTAGCTGACTCGTAATACGATTCGTCAAAGTTAAAGTCACTTGGTAAAATTTGTTGCCATGGTCAGTGGCACATGCCATCTTTGTCAAGGCATTGCACATAATAGCCACACCCAGCCACTAGTACTCTGCCTTGTTTGTACCTGCAAGATCATGCCTAGTAGATCTGCACTGTGATTGGACACTCTGACCATGGCTGACTCGTGTTATGATCAATAGAAGTAGAAGTCACTTGGATACAGTTGTGGTCATGGTCAGTGGCACATGCCTACTTTGTCAAGGCATTGCGCACAATAGCCACACCGAGCCACCAGTATTCTACCTTGTTTATACATGCAAGGTCATGCCCAGTATATCTGCACTGTGATTGGACACTCTGACTGTGGCTGACACATGTTATGATTCATAGCCGTTTGATGTACTGGGTAAACTTTGTGGTAATGGTCAGTGGCATATGCCAACTTTGTCAAGGCATTGCGCACAGTAGCCATGCCAAGACACCGGTTTTTTACCCTGTTTATACCTGCAAGGTCATGCATATTAGTTGTGCACTGTGATTGGGCACTCTGACTGTGGCTGACGCGTGTTACGGTCAGCCACAGTCAGAGTTTCCAGTCTCAGTGCAGATGTAATAAGCATGATATGGCAGGTGCAAACAAGGTATAATACTGGTGGATCGGTGTGGCTATTGTACGCAATGCCTTGACAAAGTTGGCATGTGCCACAGACCATGACCACAAAGGTTTCCATGTGACTTTAACTTCTATGAATCGTAACACGAGTTAGCAACAGTCAGAGTGCCCAATCACATTGCAGATGTACTGGGCACAATATTTCAGGTGCAAACAAGGTAGACTACTGGTGGCTTGGTGTGGCTATTGTGCGCAATGCCTTGATAAAGTTGACATGCGCCACTGACCATGACCACAAAGCTTACCAAGTGACTTTAACTTCTAATAATCGTAACACGAGTCTGCCACAGTTAGAGTGCCCAATCACAGTGCACATCTAATACGCATGGCCTTGCAGGCATAAGCAAGGTTAAAAACTGGTGGCTTGGCATGGCAATTGTGCGCGATGCCTTGACAAAGTTGGCATGTGCCACTGACCATGACCACAAAATCTACTGAGTACCTTAAACGGCTACGAATCATAACACGAGTCAGCCACGGTCAGAGTGTCCAATCGCAGTGCACATACACTGAGCATGACCTTGCAAGTCTAAACAATGTAGAATACAGGTGGCCTGGTGTGGCTATTGTGCGCAATGTTGTGACAAAGCTGGCATGTGCCACTGACCATGACCACAAATGTATCCACGTGATTTTTTCTTCTATTGATCAAAACACGAGTCAGCCACGGTCAGGGTGTCCAATCAAAGTGCAGATGTACTAGGCATGATCTTGCAGGTGCAAACAAGGTAGAATAATTGTGGCCCGGTGTGGCTATTGTGCGCAATGCCTTGACAATGTTGGCATGTGCCACTGACAATGACCACAAAGTTTTCCAAGCGACTTTAACTTCTACGAATCGTAACACGAGTCAGCCACGGTTAAAGTGCCCAGTCACAGTGCACATCTAACATGCATGACCTTGCAGGTGAAAACAAGGTAAAAACCGGTGGCTTGGCATGGCTATTGTGCGCAATGCCTTGACAATGTTGGCATGTGCCACTGACCATGACCACAAAGTATACCAAGTACCTCACACGGCTATGAAGCATAACACGAGTCAGCCACAGTCAGAGTGTCCAATCACAGTGCAAATGAAATGGGCATGACCTTGAGTGTACAAAAATGTTATAATACGGGTGGCTCGGTGTAGCTATTGTGCGCAATGCCTTGACAAAGTTGTCAAGTGCCACTGACCATGACCACAAATGTATCCAAAAGAGTTTTACTTCTATTGATCACAACATGAGTCAGCCACGGTCAGGGTGTCCAATCACAGTGCAGGTGTACTAGGCATGATCTTGCAGGTATAAAAAAGGTAGAATACTGGTGGCTCGGTGTGGCTATTGTGCGCAATGCCTTGACAAAGTTGGCATGTGCCACTGACCATGACCACTGATGTATCCAACTGAATTTTACTTCTATTGATCATAACACGAGTCAGCTACGGTCAGACTGTCCAATCATATTTGAAGATGTACTAGGCATGACCTTGCAGGTGCAAACAAGGTAGAATACTGGTTGCTTGGCACGGCTTTTGTGTGCAATGCCTTGACAAAGTTGGCATGTGCCACTGACCATGACCACAAAGTTTACCAAGTGACTTTAACTTCTACGAGTCGTAACACGATTCAGCTACAGTAAGAGTGCCCAATCACAGTTCAGATGTACTAGGCATGACCTTGTAGGTATAAACAAGGTAAAACAACGGTGGCTTGGCCCAGCTATTGTGCGCAATGCCTTGACAAAGTTGGCATGTGCCACTGACCATGACCACAAAGTTTACCAAGTACCTTGAATGGCTATGAATAATAACACGAGTCAGCCACGGTCAGAGTGTCCAATCACAGTGCAGATATGCTGGGCATGACCTTGCAGGTACAAACAAGGTAGAATACTGGTGGCTCGGTGTGGCTATTGTACGCAATGCTCTGACAAAGTTGGCATGTGCCACTGACCATGACCACAGATGTGTCCAACTGATTTTTTCTTCAATTGATCATAACACGAGTCAGCCACGGTCAGATTGTCCAATCACAGTGCAGATGTACTAGGCATGATCTTGCAGGTTCAAATAAGGTACTATTTGGGTGGCTCGGTGTAGCTATTGTGTGCAATGCCTTGACAAAGTTGGCATGTGCCACTGACCATGACCACAAATATATCCAAGTGACTTTTACTTCTATCGATCATAACACGAGTCAGCCACGGTCAGAGTGTCCGATCACTGTGCAGATGTACTGGGCATGATTTTTCAGGTGCAAACAAGGTAGAATACTGGTGGCCTGGTGTGGCTATTCTGCGCAATGCCTTATAAATGTTGGCATGTGCCACTGACCATGACCACAAATGTATCCAAGTGACTTTAACTTCTATTCATCGTAACACGAGTCAGCCACGGTCAGAGTGCCCAATCACAGTGCATATCTTACATGCATGACCTTTAATGAATAAACAAGGTAAAAAACTTGTGGCTTGCTCAGCTATTATGCGCAATGCCTTGACAAATTTGGCATGTGTCACTGTCCATGACCACAAAGATTGCCAAGTGACTTTAACTTATACGAATCGTAAGATGAGTCAGCCACAGTCAGGGTGCCCAATCATACTGCATATCTTATATGCATGACCTTGCAGATATAAACAATGTAAAAAACCGGTGGCTTGGTACGGCTATTGTGCGCACTGCCTTGACAAAGTTGGCATGTGCCACTGACCATAACCACAAATGTATCCAAGTGACTTGTACTTCTATTGATCATAACACGAGTCAGCCACGGTCAAAGTGTCCAATTACAATGCAGATGTACTAGGCATGATCTTGCAGGTACATACAAGATAGAATGCTGGTGGCTCGGTGTGGCTATTGTGCGCAATGCCTTGACAAAGTTGGCATGTGCCACTGACTATGACCACAAATGTATCCAAATGACTTTTACTTCTATTGATCATAACACAAGTTAGCCACGGTCAGAGTGTCCAATCACAATGCAGATGTATTATGCATGATCTTGCAGGTGCAAACAAGGTAGAATACTGGTGGCTCGGTGTGGCTATTGAGCGCAATGCATTGACAAAGTTGGCATGTGCCACTGACCACGACCACAACGTTTACCAAGTGACATTAACTTCTACGAATCCTAACACGATTCAGCCACAGTCAGAGTGCCCAATCACAGTTCATGTGTACTAGGCATGGCCTTGTACGTATAAACAAGGTAAAACACCGGTGGCTTGGCACGGCTACTGTGCGCCATGCCTTGACAAAGTTGGCATGTGCCACTGATCATGACCTCAAACTTTACCAAGTACCTCAAACGGATATGAACCATAACACGAGTTAGCCACGGTCAGAGTTTCAGATTAAAGTGCAGATATACTGGGTATGACCTTCCAGGTACAAACAATGTTTAATACTGGTGGCTCGGTGTGGCTATTGTGCGCAATGCCTCGACAAAGTTGGCATGTGCCACTGACCATGACCACAAATGTGTCCAACTGACTTTTACTTCTTTTGATCATAACACGAGTCAGCCACGGTCAGAGTGTCCAATTACAATGCAGATGTACTAGGCATGATCTTGCAGGTTCAAACAAAGTAGAATTCTGGTGGCTCGGTGTGGCTATTGTGTGCAATGCCTTGACAAAGTTGGCATGTGCCACTGACCACGACCACAAATATATCCAAGAGACATTTACTTCTATTGACCATAACACGAGTCAGACACGATCAGAGTGTCCAATCACAGTGCAGATGTACTAGGCATAATCTTACAGGTACAAACAAGGTAGAATACTGGTCGCTCGGTGTGGCTTTTGTGCGCAATGTCTTGACAAAGTTGGCATGTGCCACTGACCATGACCACAAATGTATCCAAGTGACTTTTACTTCAATTTATCATTACACAAGTCAGCCACGGTGAGAGTGTCCAATCACAGTGTAGATGTACTAGGCATGATCTTACGGGTTCAAAAAAGGTAGAATACTTGTGGCTCGGTGTGGCTATTGTGCGCAATGCCTTGACAAAGTTGCCATGTGCCACTGACCATGACCACAAAGTTTACTAAGTGACTTTAACTTCTACAAATCGTAACACGAGTCAGCCACGGTCAGAGTGCCCAATCACAGTGCACATATAATATGCATGACCTTGCTGACATAAGCAATTTAAATAACCGGTGGCTTGGCATGGCTAATGTGCGCAATGCCTTGACATAGTTGTCATGTGCCACTGACCATGACCACAACGTTTGCCAAATACCTTAAATGACTATGAAACATAACACGAGTCAGCCACGGTCAGAGTGTCCAATCACAGTGCATATGTACTAGGCATGATCTTTCAGGTACAAAAAAGGTAGAATACTGGTGGCTCGGTGTGGCTATTGTGCGCAATGCCTTTACAAAGTTGGCGCGTGCCACTGACCATGACCACAAATGTATCCAAGTGACTTTAACTTCTATTGATCATAACACGTGTCAGCCACGGTCAGAGTATCCAATCATAGTGCAAATGTGCTAGGCATGATCTTGCAGGTACAAACAATGTAGAATACTGGTGGCTTGGTGTGGCTATTGTGCGCAATGCCTTGACAATGTTGGCATGTGCCACTGACTATGACCACAAATGTATCAAAGTGAATTTTACTTCTATTGATCATAACACAAGTCAGCCACGGTCAGAGTGTCAAATCATAGTGTAGATGTATTAGGCATGATCATTCAGGTGCAAACAAGGTAGCATGCTGGTGGCTCGGTGTGAATATTGTGCGAAATGCCTTGACAAAGTTGGCATGTGCCACTGACCACGACCACAAAGTTTACCAAGTGACTTTAACTTCCACGAATCGTAACACAATTCAGCCACAGTCAGAGTGCCCAATCACAGTTCATATGTATTAGGCATGACCTTGTAGGTATAAACAAGGTAAAACACAGGTTGCTTGGCACGGCTACTATGCGCAATGCCTTGACAAAGTTGGCATGTGCCACTGACCATGACCTCAAAGCTTACCAAATACCTTAAACGGTTATGAATCATAACACGTGTTAGCCACGGTCAGAGTGTCCAATCACAGTGCAGATATACTGGGTATGACCTTGCAGGCACAAAAAAGGCAGAATACTGGTGGCTCGGTGTGCCTATTGTGTGGAATGCTTCGACAAAGTTGGCATGTGCCACTGACGATGACCACAAATGAATCCAACTGACTTTTACTTATACTGATCATAACACAAGTCAGCCACGGTCAGAGTGTCCAATTACAGAGCATATGTACTAGGCATGATCTTGCAGGTTCAAACAAGGTAGAATGCTGGTCGCTCGGTGTGGCTATTGTGTGCAACGCCTTGAAAAAGTTGGCATGTGCCACTGACCATGACCACAAATATATCCAAGTGACTTTTATTTCTATTGACCATAACACGAGTCAGACACGGTCAGAGTGTACAATCACTGTGCAATGTACTAGGCATGATCTTGCATATACAAACAAGGTAGAATACTGGTGGCTCGTTGTGTCTATTGTGCGCAATGCCTTGACAAAGTTGGCATGTGCCACTGACCATGACCACAAAAGTATCCAAGTGACTTTTACTTCTAGTGATCATAACACGAGTCAGCCATGGTCAGATTGTCCAATCACAGTGCATATGAACTAGGCATGATCTTGTAAGTACAAACAAGGTAGAATACTGGTGGCTTGGTCTGGCTATTGTGCGCAATGCCTTGACAATGTTTGCATGTGCCTCTGACCATGACCACAAAGTTTACCAAGTGACTTTAACTTCTACGAATCATAATACAAGTCAGCCACGGTCAGAGTACCCAATCACAGTGCACATCTAATATGCATAACCTTGCAGGTATAGATAGGGTAAAAAACCGGTGGCTTGGCACGGCTATTGTGCGCAATGCCTTGACAACGTTTGCATGTGCCACTGACCATGCCCACAAAGTTTACGAAGTACATTAAACGGCTATGAATCATAACACGCGTCAGCCACGGTCAGAGTGTCCAATCACAGTGCAGATGTACTAGGCATGATCTTGCACGTGCAAACAAGGTATAATACTGGTGGCTCGGTGCGGCTATTGTACTCAATGCCTTGACAAAGCTGGCATGTGCCACTGACCATAACCATAAAGTTTACCAACCGACTTTAACTACTAAGAATCGTAACACGAGTCAGCAACAGTCAGAGTGCCCAATCATAGTGCAGATGTACTATGCACGATCTTTCAGGTGCAAACAAGGTAGAAAAGTGGTGGCTTGGTGTGGCTATTGTGCGCAATGCCTTGACAAAGTTGGCATGTGCCATTGACCATGACCACAGAGCTTACCAAGTGACTTTAACTTCTAAGACTCGTAACACGAGTCAGCCACCGTCAGAGTGCCCAATCACAGTGCACATCTAATGTGCATGACCTTGCAGGCATAAACAGGGTAAAACACTGATGGCTTTGCACAGCGTTTGTGCGCAATACCTTGACAAAGTTGGCATGTGCCACTGACCATGACCACAAATTTTACCAAGTACATTAAACAGCTATGAATCATAACACGAGTCAACCACGGTCAGAGTGTCCAATCACAATGCAAGTATACTGGGCATGACCTTGCATGTATAAACAAGGTAGAATACAGGTGGCTTGGTGTGGCTATTGTGCGCAATGTCTTGACTAAGTTGGCATGTGCCACTGACCATGACCACAAATGTATCCAAGTGACTTTTACTTCTATTGATCATAACATGAGTCAGCCACGGTCAGAGTGCCCAATCACAGTGCAAATGTACTAGGCATGATCTTGCACGTACAAAAAAGGTAGAATACTGGTGGCCCAGTGTGGCTATTTTGCGCAATCCTTGACAATGTTGGCATGTACCACTGACCATGACCACAACGTTTTCCAAGTGACTTTAACTTCTACAAACCGTAACATGAGTCAGCCACGGTTAGAGTGCCCAGTCACAGTGCACATCTAATATTCATGACCTTGTAGGTATAAACAAGGTAAAACACCGGTGGCTTGGCACGGCTATTGTGCGCAATGCCTTGACAGTGTTGGCATGTGTTACTGACCATGACCACAAAGTATACCAATAACCTCACACGGCTATGAATCATAACTCGAGCCAGCCACAGTCAGAGTGTCCAATCACAGTGCAGGTGAACTGGGCATGATGTTGTAGGTACAAACAAGGTGGAATACGGCTGGCTCGGTGTGGCTATTGTGCGCAATGCCTTGACAAAGTTGTCATGTGCCACTTACCATGACCACAAATGCATCCAAGTGACTTTTACTTCTATTGATCATAACACGAGTCAGCCACGGTCAGAGTGCCCAATCACAGTGCAGATGTACTAGGCATGATCTTGCAGGTATTAAAACAGGTAGAATTCTGGTGGCTTGGTGTGGCTATTGTGCGCAATGCCTTGACAAAGTTGGCATGTGCCACCGACCATGGCCACAAATGTATCCAAGTGACTTTTACTTCTATTGATGATAACACCAGTCAGCCACGGTCAGAGTGTCCAATCACAGTGTAGATGTACTAGGCATGATCTTGCAGGTTCAAACAAGGTAGAATGCTGGTAGCTCGGTGTGGCTATTGTGTGCAATGCCTTGATAAAGCTGGCATGTGGCGCAGACCATGACCACAAATATATCCAAGTGACTTTTACTTCTATTGATCATAACACATGTCAGCCACGGTCAGAGTGTCCAATGACTGTGCAGATGTACTAGGCATGATTTTGCAGGTGCAAACAAGGTAGAATACTGGTGGCTCGGAGTGGCTATTGTGCGCAATGCCTTAACAAAGTTGGCATGTGCCACTGACCATGACCACAAAGGTTACCAATTACATTAAATGGCTATGAATCATAACACGAGTCAGCCACGTTCAGAGTGTCCAATCACAGTGCAGATGTACTGGGCGTGACCTTGCAGGTATAAACAGGGTAGAATACTGGTGGCTCAGTGTGGCTATTCTGCGCAATGCGTTATCAAAGTTGGCATGTGCCACTGACCATGACCACAAATGTATCCAAGTGACTTTCACTTCTATTGATCGTATCATGAGTCAGCCACGGACGGAGTGCCCAATCACAGTGCACATCTAATATGCATGACCTTTCAAGTATAAACAATGTAAAACACCGGTGGCTTGGTACGGCTATTGTTCGCAATGCCTTGACAATTTTAGCATGTGTCACTGACCATGACCACAAAGTTTACCAAGTGAATTTAACTTCTACGAATGGAAACATGAGTCAGCCACAGTCAGAGTGCCCAATCATAGTGCACATCGTAAATGCATGATCTTGTAGATATAAACAAGGCAAACAACCGGTGGCTTGGCACGGCTATTGTGCGCAATGCCTTGACAAAGTTGGCATGTGCCACTGGCCATGACCACAAATGCATCCAAGTGACGTTTACTTCTATTGATCATAACACGAGTCAGCCACCCTCATAGTGTCCAATCACACTACAGATGTACTAGGCATGATCTTGCAGGTGCAAACAAGGTAGAATACTGGTAGCTCAGTGTGGCTATTGTACGCAATGCCTTGACAAAGTTGGCACGTGCCACTGACCATGACCACAAAGTTTACCAAGTTACTTTAACTTCTACGAATCGTAACACGAGTCAGCAACAGTCAGAGTGCCCAATAATAGTGCAGATGTACTATGCACAATCTTTTAGGTGCAAACAAGGTAGAATAGTGGTGGCTTTGTGTGGCTATTGTGCGTAATGCCTTGACAAAGTTGGCATGTGCCACTGACCATGACCACAAAGCTTACCAAGTGACCTTAACTTTTAAGAATCGTAACACGAGTCAGCCACAGTCAGAGTGCCCAATCACAGTGCACATCTAATATGCATGACCTTGCAGGTATAAACAAGGTAAAAAACTGGTGGCGTGGCACGGCTATTGTACGCCATGCCTTGACAAAGTTGGCATGTGCCACTGACCATGACCACAAAGGTTACCAATTACCTTAAATGGCTATGAATCATAACACGAGTCAGCCACGGTCAGAGTGTTCAATCACGGTGCAGATATGCTGGGCATGACCTTGCAGGTGTAAACAAGGTAGAATGCTGGTGGTTCGGTGTGGCTATTCTGCGCAATGCCTTACCAAAGTTGGCATGTGCCTCTGACCATGAACACAAATGTATCCAAGTGACTGTTGCTTCTATTGATCGTAACACGCGTCAGCCACGGTCAGAGTGCCCGATCACAGTGCACATCGAATATGCATGACCTTTCAGGTATAAACAAGGTAAAACACTGGTTTCTTGGTACGGCTATTGTGCGCAATGCCTTGACAAATTTGCCATGTATCACTGACCATGACCACAAAGTTTACCAAGTGACTTGAACTTCTACGAATCGTAACATGAGTCATTCACAGTCAGAGTACCCAATCATAGTGCACATCTTATATGCATGACCTTGCAGATATTAACAAGGCAAAAAACCGGTGGCTTGGCACGGCTATTGTGCGCAATGCCTTGACAAAGTTGGCATGTGCCACTGACCATGACCACAAATGTACCCAAGTGAATTTTACTTATATTGATCATAACACGAGTCAGCCACGGTCAGAGTGTCCAATCACACTGCAGATGTGCTAGGCATGATCTTGCAGGTGCAAACAAGGTAGAATACTGGTGGCTCAGTGTGCCTGTTGTGCGCAATGCCTTTACAAAGTTGGCATGTGCCACTGACCATGACCAGAAATGTATCCAAGTGACTGTCACTTCTATTGATCATAACACGAGTCACCCACGGTCAAAGTGTCCAATCACACTGCAGATATACTGGGTATCATCTTACAGGTATAAACAATGTAGAATACGGGTGGCTCGGTGTGGCTATTGTTCGCAATGCCTTGACAAAGTTGGCAGGTGCCACTGACCATGACCATGAATGTATCCAAGTGACTTTTACTTATATTGATCATAACAGGAGTCAGCCACGGACAGACTGTCCAATCAGAGTGCAGATGTACTAGGCATTATCTTGCAGGTATAAACAATGTAGACTACTGGTTGCTCGGTGTGGATATTGTGCGCAATGCCTTTACTAAGTTGGCATGTGCCACTGACCATGACCACAAATGTATCCAAGTGATTTTTACTTCTATTGAACTACATGAGTCAGCCACGGTCAGAGTGTCCAATCACAGTGCAGATGTACTGGGCATGACCTTATAGGTATAAAAAGGGTAGAACACTGGTGGATCCGTGTGGCTATTGTACGCAATGCCTTGACGAAGTTGGCAAGTGCCACAGACCATGACCACAAAGTTCACCAAGTACCTTAGACGGCTATGAATCAGACCATGAGTCCGCCACGGTCAGAGTGTCCAATCATAGTGCAGATGTACTAGGCATGATCTTGCAGGTGCAAACAAGGTATATTACTGGTGGCTCGGTGTGACTATTGCGTGCAATGCCTTGACAAAGTTGGCATGTGCCACTGACCATGACCACAAAGTGTACCAAGTGAGTTTAACTTCTATGAATTGTTACACGAGTCAGCCACAGTCTGAGTGCCCAATCACAGTGCACATGTAACATGCATGACCTTGTAGCTATAAACAAGGTAAGAAACCGATAACTTGGCACGGCTATTGTACGCCATGCCTTGACAAAGTTGGCATGTGCCACTGACCATGACCACAAAGGTCACCAATATCCTTAAATGGATATGAATCAAAACACGAGTCAGCCACATTCAGAGTGTCCAATCACAGTGCAGATATGCTGGGCATGACCTTGCAGGTATAAACAAGGTACAATGCTGATGGCTCGGTGTGGCTATTCTGCGCAATGCCTTATCAAATCTAGCACGTGCCTCTGACCATGACCACAAATGTATTAAAGTGACTGTTACTTCTATTGATCGTAACACGAGTCAACCATGATCAGAGTGCCCAATCACAGTGCACATCTAATATGCATGACCTTTCAGGTACAAACAAGGTAAAACACCGGTGTCTTGGTACGGCTATTGTGCGCAATGCCTTGACAAATTTGGCATGTATCACTGACCGTGACCACAAAGTTTACAAAGTGACTTGAACTTCAACGAATCGTAACATGAGTCAGCCACAGTCAGAGTACCCAATCATAGTACACATCTTATATGCATGACCTTGCAGATATAAACAAGGCAAGAAACCGGTGGCTTGGCACGGCTATTGTGCGCAATGCCTTGACAAAGTTGGAATGTGCCACTGACCATGACCACAAATGTATCCAAGTGACGTTTACCTCTATTGATTATAACATGAGTCAGCCATGGTCAGAATGTCCAATCACAGTGCAGATGTACTAGGCATGATCTTACAGGTGCAAACAAGATAGAATACTAGTGGCCCGGTGTGGCTATTGTGCGCAATGCCTTGACAAAGTTGGCGTGTGCCACTGACCATGACCACAAAGTTTGTCAAATGACTTTAACTTCTACGAATCATAACACAAGTCAGCCACGGTCAGAGTGTACAATCACAGTGCACATCTAATATTCATGGCCTTGCAGGTATGAACAAAGTAATAACCGGTAGCTTGCCACGGCTAATGTGCGCAATGCCTTGACAAAGTTGGCATGTGCCACTGACCATGACCACAGCGTTTACCAAGTACCTTAAACGGCTATGAATCATAACACAAGTCAGCCACGGTCAGAGTGTCCAATCACAGTGCAGATATACTGGGCATGACCTTACAGGTAGAAACAAGGTAGAATACTGGTGCTTCGGTTTGGCTATTGTGCACAATGCCTTGACAAAGTTGGCATGTGCCACTGACCATAACTACAAATGTATCCAAGTGACTTTTACTTCTATTGATCACAACACGAGTCAACCACGGTCAGAGTGTCCAATCACAGTGCAGATATACTGGGCATGACCTTGCAAGTACAAACAATGTAGAATACGGGTGGCTTGGTGTAGCTATTGTGCGCAATGCCTTGACAAGTTTGGCATGTGCCACTGACCATGACCACAAATGTATCCAAGTGACTTTTACTTCTATTGATCATGACACGAGTCAGCCACGGTCATAGTGTCCAGTCACAGCGCATGTGTATTAGGCATGATCTTGCAGGTGCAAACAAGGTAGAATACTGGTAGCTCGGTGTGGCTATTGTGCAGAATGCCTTGACAATGTTGGCATGTGCCACTGACCATGACCACGAATATATCCAAGTGACTTTTACTTCTATTGATCATAACACGAGTCAGCCACGGTCAGAGTGTCCTATCACAGTGCATATGTACTAGGCATGATCTTGCAGGTGCAAACAAGGTAGAATACTGGTGGCTCCGTGTGGCTATTGTGCGCAATGCATTGACAAAGTTGGAATGTGCCACTGACCATGACCACAAAGTTTACCAAGTGACTTTAACTTCTACGAATCATATCATGAGTCAGCCACGGTCGGAGTGTCCAATCACAGTGCAGAAGTACTAGGCATGATCTTGCAGGTGCAAACAAGGTAGAATACTGGTGGCTCCGTGTGGCTATTGTGCGCAATGCCTTGACAAAGTTGGCATGTTCAACTAACCATGACCACAAAGTTTACCAAGTGACTTTAACTTCTACGAATCATAACACGAGTCAGCCACGGCCAGAGTACCCAATCACAGTGCACATCTACTATGCCTGACCTTGCAGGTATAAAAAAAAGGTAAAAAACCTGGTTGCTTGGCATGGCTATTGTGCGCAACGCCTTGACAAAGTTGGCATGTGCCACTGACCATAACTACAAATGTAACCAAGTGACTTTTACTTCTATTGATCATAACACGAGTCAGCCACGGCCAGAGTACCCAATCACAGTGCACATCTACTATGCCTGACCTTGCAGGTATAAAAAAAAGGTAAAAAACCTGGTTGCTTGGCATGGCTATTGTGCGCAACGCCTTGACAAAGTTGGCATGTGCCACTGACCATGACCACAAAGTTTACCGAGTGACTTTAACTTCTACGAATCATAACACGAGTTAGCCACGATCAGAGTGTCCAATCACAGTGCAGATGTACTAGGCATGATCTCGCAGGTGCAAACAAGGTAAAATACTAGTGGCTCGGTGTGGCTATTGTGTGCAATGCCTTGACAAAGTTGGCATGTGCCACTAGCCATGACCACAAAGTTTACCAGGTGACTTTAACTTATACGATTCATATCACGAGTCAGCCATGGTCAGAGTACCCAATCATAGTGCAAATCTAATGTGAATGACCTTGCAGGTATACACAAGGTAAAAATCCGGTGGCTTGGCATGGCTATTGTGCGCAACGCCTTGACAAAGTTGGCATGTGCCACTGACCATGACCACAACATTTACCAAGTGACTTTAACTTCTACGAATCATAACACGAGTAAGCCACGGTCATAGTATCCAAACACAGTGCAGATGTACTAGGCATGATCTTGCATGTGTAAACAAGGTATAATACTGGTGGCTTGGTGTGGCCATTGTGCGCAATGCCTTGACAAAGTTGGCATGTGCCACTGACCATGCCCACAAAGTTTACCAAGTGACTTTAACATATACGAACCATAACACGCGTCAGCCACTGTCAGAGTACCCAATCACAGTGCACGTCTGATATGCATGACCTTGCAGGTATAAACAAGGTAAAAAACCGGTGGCTTAGAACGGCTATTGTGCGCAATGCCTTGAAAGAGTTGGCATGTGCCAATGATGATGACCACAATGTTTACCAAGCGACTTTAACTTATACGAATCATAACACGAGTCAACCACGGTCAGAGTGTCCAATCACAGTGCAGATGTACTAGGCATGGTCTTGCAGGTGCAAACAAGGTAGAATACTGGTGGCTCGGTGTGGCCATTGTGCGTGATGCCCTGACAAAGTTGGCATGTGCCACTGACCATGACCACAAAGTTTACCAAGTGACTTTAACTTCTACGAATCATAACACTAGTCAGCCACATTCAGAGTACCCAATCACAGTGAACATCTAATATGCATGACATTGCAGGTATAAACAAGGTAAAAAACTGGTGGCTTGGTATGGCTATTGTGCGCAATGCCTTGACAAAGCTGGCATGTGCCACTGATCATGACCACAAAGGTGACCAAATGACTTTAACTTCTACAAATCATCACACAAGTCATCCACGGTCAGAGTATCCAATCACAGTGCAGATGTACTAGGCATGATCTTGCATGTGCAAACAAAGAAGAATACTGGTGGCTCGTTGTGACTATTGCACGCAATGCCTTGACAAAGTTGGCATGTGCCACTGACCATAACCACAAAGTTTACCAAGTGACTTAAACTTCTATGAATCATAACACGAGTCAGCCATGGTCAGAGTGTCCAATCACAGTGTAGATGTACTAGGAATGATCTTGTAAGTGCAAACAAGGTAAAATACTGGTGGTCTGGTGTGGCAATTGTGCGCAGTGCCTTGACAAAGTTGGCATGTGCCACTGACCATGACCACAATGTTTACAAAGTGATTTGAACTTCTAGGAATTGTAACACAAGTCAGCTCTGGTTAGAGTACCCAATCAGGGATTGATTCGCCCTCATTCACCCGCATGCTGATCAGCCGTTGTAGGATGAATAATCTGTTCCCAAGGGAGGTGGATTGGTGCACGCGCTTGAGCTTGTCGTATGCTTCGGAAGCCAGCGTGTACCCGGCAATGATGGGAACATATTTCTTTGCAATCGCGTTGCTGAGAAATGACATGGCAATGTCATTTCGATCCATCCATGCCTCATGCTCAGATGTGCCTTCCGCGGGAACCTGCTCCTCTCCCTTCAGTAGTTTGATGAAGCCGCGCACTTTCATCGCCAGCTCAAACTGCCATCTCAAAAGGGGGAAGTCAATCCCCTCAAAAATGGGGATTCCTCCCAAGGGTCCAAGACCTTGCGGCAGTGACATAGCACTCACATTTGCTCCAGTGGTCTGCCCTGTGGTAGCCACTGTTGAGTTTGAGGACTGCCCTGCGGCAGTCCCCACTCCTCCTGATGGGTCAACCATTTTTGTTGCCCTTATCTGCTTCCCACGTCTCTGCTGCGTTGAGGCCGATGTAGGCTGATGTTAGCTGATGTCTGCTACCGGTTTTAGGATGCAGATCCGTTGCTTACCCCTTCAGCCGATGTTCACCTGCAGACAGAGAAGATATCTACACCAACACACCCAGGGTCTTGCCACCAAGGGCAGAGCTTGTCCTGGTTGGGACTCAAGGGTCGTGCCTCCAAGGGCAGAGCTTTTCCTTGGTCCCTGTGTGCTGNAATAGCACCTGCCGTCCGCTCCTAGCATTTCAGCTAGGAGAAGATATCACCCTCAGGATCACGGTTCCACACTGAGCAGTTCCTAGGCAATCACTTGCTAGCAACTATGTCCACTTAACACTTGGTCACTTTCGCGCGAGGTGCTAGTCAAAGACTAACTCCTGGGGCTTAGACCAACCAGTGTCTTCTTTATACTGTTCCTTAGTTGGACAACTCTGTGAGGAGTATCTAAGGCCAGATTGTGTAATTAGAATGAGGAATGAGCCTGGTAGATATAGTCCTAGGCCTGGCTTCTAAGGTGTGTGGGCAGTGACACTTTTGGGGTAGTCACTCCAAACCACCTCACCAGTCCGCCAATTGGCGCATCCACTGACCGCCAAGTGGCGCACTCTCCTCATGCATGGAGAAATGTCTAAGAAACTTCCCCTGTGCTAGAAGGTCAAAAAACCTCCTGCGCACATCAAGGCTCGATCGCAGGACCTGTTGTCCCTAAGTCCAACATGCTATCCGTTGCGCTACACTTCTGGTGTCTCGCTTGGACTTGCACCACGAACAAGGTTTGGGGGACTTACTCCAAGGGAGCAGTGCATGCCCAACCTGTCCGTCAACCCATAGCAGTGGCCATGGGGCATAGAAGAACAACACAGATGTGCGATCCCATCCTCATCCACCCCCGGCGGATAATCGATCTACCCAGCGCTCTGACATACCAAGTGCACCAGGAAGGACGTAGCAAGGACGAGGAGCTGAGGCTAGGGGAGGAGCAACGACACCTGGACGCTCAGGGGCACTGGGACGGGCCGGTGCTCCAGTGGATGATGCACCGGCACGACGGTGGATGCATCGTGCCAGCTAGAGAGGACAACACAGGGGGAGAGGAGCAGAGCGTGGCCCCCATCGCCCTTCACTGGCAAGGGGATCAACATCGGGAGGACTGCGAGGGACGCCCGCAGGAGTGCGAGGGAAGGCAGCAGAGACAGGCGCGGGGATTGCGTGAAGCCCATGGAGTGGAAATGCTGGGTCGCTGATGGATCCAGGAAGGGGCGAGGGAACAAAGAGGCCTGGGGTTGAAGCAGGGGTGAGACAGGGAAGTGCGAATAGGGATGCCATGGCAAGAGCAGGGCCAAGACGAGGCAGTTGGGTCGGGGGCATTGCAGCGAGAGGGAGAGAAGCAAGGGGCGCAGGCGCAGGCAAGGAGCAGTAGGAGAGAAGACACCTCGTGCTGGTAATTGCCCGTGGTACGGGAAGAGGGTACACCTGCCTGCCAAACAGTGCAGGCGTTGCAAGTGCCACATGCATCAGGAGTGTGGAATGGCAGATGAAGAAGGAGGCTGGATCTACATGCCCTACCAAAAGGTCAAACAGGGAATACCCACAGAGGTGAGAGTCGTGCTCGGACAGGAGCACAATGCTGCGGCAGGCATTGAGTGCTGTGGCTATAGAAGACTGCTGGGATCTCCACACGGGAAATGCGACTATTGCAGGCGAGAAGCACACGCTGCCTGCATCAAGACGAATGAAGAGGGGAGGAATAACTGCAGCGGTTATTAGATATGACCACGCACAGGCACGGTGGAAGGGGATTGCCCCAGTTGCTTGAGGGAGCTGAGAGGAGTGACCCCATGGTGTGAGAATTGCGGATGTTTCTCACATAACGAATGTGTGAAGAAGGTGGGGGAAAGGAGGCTGCGTCACGGAGGGCGCATTGCATTGTGTCAATGCCTCCAATGCACGAGTTCACGAAGGGAGCTGTGCGCCACATGCAGGGACCCAATTCGTGTCCGTAGGTGGCACTGTATCAGCTGCCATCAGCGGGTGTACCTCCCATGTGCCCGTCGCTATAGCAACATACAGACAGGTCTCCATGGACGACTCTGCCTGCCGTGTGAGGAGAGTGATGATACGAGAAGGAGGATGCAGGCAGAACAGAACGAGGTAGCAAGGCGCTTGCAGGAGCCGTAGGGAAGAGGAACAGGGGGAGGAGAACGCAGGGTGACCCCACGCCAGAGCCCCATGGCATGGAACGAAGAGATACGACAAGAATGGCTCCATGGGATGGAACCGAGTCGCGGTCCAAGACGCGGGCAAGCAGGAGAGAGGAGAGATGAATTGGATATGAGTGATGAGGATGCTAGGAATGATATTGCGGCTAAGGACGAAGGCAGGAAGGTGGCTGGACACTACACAGTTTGCTGAGTCAAAGTAGAAGCATGGCCAGTGTAGCGAGTAAGTGACCGAGGCGTGGGCCAAAGGCCTCAGCGCCGAGGTCACAACAGTACAAAGTGCACATGGAAAAAGGAGTGAACAACGTCGAGATGAAGGGAAAGCAAATGCAGCTCTAACCCAGCAAGAAGAACGTTGATGGACGGATGGAGGCAATTGAAGAAGATGTGCCACAGCTTGGGGGCGGGCAGCGGAAAGCATCAAAGTGCCACAGCGTTGAGGCAGGCAACGGGAAGTAGCAAACGTGCCATAGCTTGGAGGCGGGCAGCGGAAGGCAGCGGAAGTACCACGGCATGGAGGCAGATAATGAAAGAAGGCGGAGTGCCACAGCACGACGGCGGGCAGCGGAAAGAAGGCGGAGTGCCATAGCACGGAGGCGGGCAACGGAAGGGAAAATGACTTAGATTGAATGGATGCAAGAAACACAAGGATGTTAGTGCTACGTGTATACTTTGCTAGTATGGGTTACCAGAGTGCTCCTAGTGGAGCCGCTTGGGACTAGGCAGGGGAGTTCTCCTAGTGGAGAGTGGAGCCGCGGGGTGGAGGAGTGCTACCGGTGCCGGTCCACGTACTTTATGATGGGTGCGCACACATCTTGGTGTTGGAGGTGCGAGGAGGCAGACGTGGTTCGCGACTTTGTCGCAACGTGTGGAGCGGGCAGCACGGTGGGTTTTGGGCGAGCAAGAATGGGAGAACGTGGGTCTTTTGTGTCGGTATGAGCACCGACCAGATCATCGAATTGAGCCTGATCATTTATTTTCTTTTATTCTTGTGTCAGTGGCTCGATGGGTATTTCTGTAATCTTTTCCTGTTGTACCCCAACAGTCTTGTACCATTGTTTCTTTTATTCTTTTGACACCGGCCCTCAATGGCACAAGTCATGAACGGTTCGGTGTATCCAGGAGATGTTGGTGTGACCACTCAGAGAAGCTTGATGCCCCCTTGGTCACAGGTTAAATCCTTCACCTTCTTCTTCTCCTGCAAGAGAGAATGTTTTTGTAGAGGATAGGTATACTGCTCACGGATGATGGAGAGGATCAAGAGTGCGGGCTTTGGACAGGAGCCAGCACCTGTATCTTCGTGCTGGACTTCTTGACCGATGAGAAGGGCATTGATTGGTGCAGACTTGTGGTGGTGGAAATGCGGATGAGCGAGAAGATCGTCTGTTGGAGGAGGATGAAGGTAACGCAGTGGTGTCAACAAGATGAAGTTGGTGGTTTGGTGTTGAAGTTGATGGAGGAGAGATGTTGGTGACAAAAGCTGGGTCTGGAGAGATGATGTTCGCTGAGGGAAACTGAGGTTGTGAAGTAGAGGACTTGTTGGTGGATTCAGGAGTGATGGTTAGGGTCGTTGCTTCTGTAGGAGTGTCAATGGTGAGAAGGTAGAGGGAGGAGCTGGGTGCTGTCGTAGGATGACGGTCGGAAATGCCTGGGAGAGGTGAGAGAGGACAGACAACGTCAGATGCTTGAGGCGTGTTTGTTGGCTCATGGATGGTAGAGGACGATATGGGGTGTTTGCGTTGCTAGAGATGGTGGCGGACATGGTTCCATGCAG
>SZWC01008926.1:94481-106283 GCA_023375785.1 Penium margaritaceum | reverse complement strand
TCTCTCTCTCTCTCTCTCTCTCTCTCTCTCGCTCTCTCTCTCTCTCTCTCTCTCTCTCTCTTTATCTTTATATATACATGTATATAATATATATAGATTTATACATATATATATATCTCCCTATTTCCACTTCCCCATCTCTCTCTACCTCTCTCTACCTCTTTCCCTTCCCTCTCTTCCTCCCTCTCTCTCCCTCCTCCCTCTTCCTTTGCTCCCCCTCTTTCTCCCTCTTGCCCTCTTTACCCCTTCCTCTCTCTACCTTCCTCTCCCTCTCTCTCTCTTACCCTCAGTGTTTCATCCCCCCTCTCTCTCATCCTGCCTCTCCCCCTCCAATCTCTCTTCCACTAACTCTCTCCCTCTCTCTCTCTCTCTATCTCTCCCTCTCTCTCTCTCCCTCTCTCTATCTTCCTCTCTCTCGCATGCCCTCATCCCCTCTTTCTCCCTCCTTCTCTATATCTCCCTATCTCTTCCTATACATATCTACTGTCTTCTCTCTCTATTCATCCCTCATTACCACCATCTCCCTCTCTCTCCCTCTATCTCCCTCTATCTCTCTATCTCTGTCTCTCTCTTTCTCTCTATCTCTCTATATCTCCCTCCCTCTCTCTCTCTCTATCTCTCTCTCTCTCTCTCTATATATATATATATCACTCTCTCTCCCCCACGGTCCCTCTATTTCTCTCTCACCCTCTACCAATCCTCTCTCTCTCCTCTATGCCTCTCGCTCTCACCCTTTTTCTTCACTTCCCTCTTATCATTTTTACACTCCTCATCTTCCCCTCTTTCCCACTCCCGCTCCCCTCCTTATGCCTTTCTACTTTTGCCTCCTCTCTCTTTCTCTAAATCTCTCACTGTCCCTCTCTTGTTCTCTCTCTCTCTCTCTCCCTAAACCCCTCCTCATACTCTTCCTCTTTGCCTCTCCCTCTACCCCTTCTCTTCTTTCCAACCTCTCCTCTCTAGATCCCTCTTCATCTTCCACTCTCTCTATATATATATACCTCTCTCTCTCACTCTACCTCTCTGCCTTTTCCATCATCTCTCTCTAACTCTCTCTCTCTCTCTCTCTCTCTCTATCTCTCTATGTATCCCTCTCTCTCTATCTCTCTCTCTCTCTTCATCTTTTTCTCTCTCCCTCACCATTTCCCTCCTTTCCCCCTCCTCTTTTTCTCTCTCTCCCCCTACCTCCCTCTCTCTCTTCCCTTATCTCCCTCTATCTTTCTTTTCTCTCTCCCTCTCTTCCTCTCTCTCTCTATCCCTCTCTCTATTTCTTCCTCCCCCTCTCTCTCTCTTCCTCCTCTCTCAGTCTCTCTCTCCCTCTCCCTTACCTTTCTCTCTCCCTTTCTCTTGCATCTTTCCATCTCTCTCTCTCCTCTCTCCTTATTCTTTCTCCCTCTCTCCCTTCCTCTTTCCCTCCCTTTCCCTCTCCACACCTATCCATCTGTCTCTCCTTCTCTCTTTCTCTCTTCCCCTTACCCCATTTTTACCTCTCCCCTCACTATGTCTCTCCTCTCCCTAGCTTTTTCCCTCTTCCTCCTCTCTCCTAATGTTTTTTTCTCCTCAACCTTATCTCTTACTCTTCTTCTTTCCTTCTTTATCACCAGCCTTCTCTCTCTTCATCTTTTCTTTTCTCCTAATATCACTCTCTCTCTGTCTTCCTTCCTCTCCTCCTCTCTCTCCTCCTCCCTCTCTCTCTTTTCCTCTCTCTCTCTCTCTCTCTCTCTCTCTCTCTTACCTCTCTCACTAGCTTCCCTTTGTACCCTATCTCTCCTCTTTCCTTCTCCTTGCCCTCTCTCCCCTTCTAGCTCCCTAATCTCTCTCTCTCTCTCTCTCTCTCTCTCTTGTGAATTCCTACCCCTTTTTGACTTGTTTTTTTCTTTGTTCCTTTAGGGGCTTGCCCTGTCCCCTCACCCTTTTGATCTCTTTGCCTCCTCGCATTCCACTGGCATTGGTTGTGGTTATGTGTGCCTCCCCTTCACTCTGGCCTATATCTCCCTCCCGTAATGAGTTCTTTCCTTATCTCACGAGTGCCCCCCTCCTTTTTCTTCCTTCCCCAACCTCTCTTCCTTGCCTTTGCATGTCACCCATCTTCCTCACCACATTCGTTTTCCTTCTTCCCTGATTGCTGCTTGGTGGTTCCTTCGCCCAGCCGTGGCATTATCTTTTGTTACTTTCCATCCTTCTTGCCTGTCTCTCCTATGCAACCCATGTTTTCCCCTTATGTGCCTCATATGTTGATTGTGTGCCTCGTGTACGCTGACTGTGCCCCTAGTGTGTGCTTCTTGTGCACCTCGTGTGCATTCTCTACGGCCCGTGCTCTTTGTGGCCCTCCCTCTTACACACCCCCTCCGTACCTTCCTGGACCCCACCCCCATTTCCCCCCTTGTCTTCTTCTCTCTCCCTTCCCTCTCTATCCCTTACCCCTATCCCTCTCCCTCTATCTATTTTTCCTTCTTGCTCTCACTTTCTTTGTCTCTGCCATTGTACTATCCCCTTCATATCTCTTACACCCTGTCCATCAAACTTGCCTTCTCTCTCCCCCCAGCCATCTCCTTGCTTCTTCTCCCCCTTTCACTCCTCGCTTCAACTCTCTCCCCTTTTCTCTTGTCTTTCCATTTGTTGTTTTGTTACTTACTCTCCCCTCTCTCTCTCTCCCTCTCTCTTTCCCCTCTTCTCCTACCTCCCCTGGTCCTCTCTTCTCCCTCTCTTCCCCCCTTTCCCCTCCTCCCTTCTCTCTCTCTCTATGTTTTTCTCTCTCTTGCCATTTCTCCCCCTTGCTCCCCTTTCACTCCTCCCATTCTTTTCCACCTCCCTCCCTTTCCCTCTTTCCTTCTCTAGCTCTCCTCATCCTTTCCCATCCTTCCTCTGATTTCCTTACTTTTCCATTGGCTCCATCGGCTCCATCAGCTCTGTCGACTCCATTGGCTTTATTGGCTCCATTGGTCTCGCCTCGTCCACCGGCTCTTGGCTTGCCTCACCGCGTTAGGTCTTCATTTTCTCCTGGTTTTTACCCTCCTTAATCCCCACTACCCTGACTCGGCGTTGCAATTCCCACTCTCCTTTGTGTTTTCCCCACTGTCCCCACACTCGTTCTCCAATCCCCGGGTTCCCCATTTTGTGCTACCCTCAGGCCCTTGGCACTCCCTCTACGCCTGCCTCCTCCGACCCCTCCCGCCGTGGGCCTTTCGCCGCTACTGCCTTCCCCCTCTCCCACAAGTCCTGCTTCCTCCACCCCTTCCATCTGGCCTCTTTCCATCCCCCCTCTCACCTTGTCCTCCTCTCTCTCTCTCTCTCTCCTTTTACGCTCTTGGGTTCTCCTTGCTTATCTATCTCTTCTTCTCTCTCTCCTTCAATGTTCTTTTCCCCCCTTGTCTTCCCACCTTGCCTCCCCTTTCCCTCCCTCCTTTTTTCTCCACATTCTCTCTCCCCCCACTCGATCTCCCCCCTCTCTTCCTCACTCCCTCCCTCCACCTTGTTTTCCTTTTCTCTCTCTAGTCTTCTTACCCTCTCTCTCATGTCTCATCCTCTCTCTCTCTCTCCTTTCTCCTTTGCTTACCCCTTTCTCCTATATCCCTCTCACTTTGCCCTTCGCTTCTTTTCCTCTTCTTTCATCCTCCATCCTCCATCTTTCTTCTCTGGCTTTGTGTGTCCTGCCTTCCTCCGGTCCTTTCCCTCTTCTCTTTCATGTTCCCTTCTTACACCCGTTTTCTCTCTCTTCCCCTCTTTATCCTTCCCTCTCCCTTATCCTCTCTATCTCCCTCATTCTCTCTCTCTCTCTCTCTCTCCTCTCTCTCTCTCTCTCTCTCTCTCTCTCTCTCTCTCTCTCTCTCTTTGCATGCGCATATACTTTCTCCCTCTCTTTTTTTGTCCTCCCATGTCCCCCCTTGTCCCTTCCTCCCTCACTCATGATCCCTCCCTTGTCTCCCCATCCCTCCTCTTCGTCCCTTCGTCCCTCTCCCTACGTCTCCTCCCTGTATTCCCCTCTACCTTGCCCGTGTTTCTATAATGCTCCCTCATAGGTTGCTCCACCGTCCGCCGTTGATTTCCCCTCGCCTGTTGGCTGTGTGTTCGGTTCGTCGATTCCTTTGTTCCCTGGTATCCTTCCTGGTGCTCCCCCCTTTTCCTCCTTCCTCTAACAAACTCCCCTAAACACACATGTATCACTATGGTCTACTCCTCTCCTCTACTTGTGGCTCCCTCATCATGTATTTGTTCCTTTTTGACATCCCTTGCTCCTCGGTCTGTCCCCAGAAGAGTCATAGAGGATCTCGACATTTCCTCAGCCTTGGTTGTTATACCTGCGGCCCGTGCACCTCAAGAGAAGGCATCCACTCAGGACGCCTCGATCACGACTTTGCTACCCTCTCCCTTCCTACTATCGTTACATCCATCGTTATCTTTTCCCTAATGGCGCTCTGTGCTCCCCACTCACCGTCCCTCTCCCTGCATCCTCTCTCCCTAACCCTCTCACGTCCTCCTTTCAGGTGCAATCCTTGATGCCCTTGTTGCTCGTCCCGCTGACAAGTCACCTGCCTTTTCCCCTGTCAGGCTGACCCATCATATTCACCCTGTTGGCACTGTCGATCCTGGTGTTGGAATCCATGGCACCATACTTGCTGGAGACCTTGGTGTTATCCGTAGTTTCGATGTGTTGGGCGATATTGCTGCTCCTGACCGCATCGTGGCTGCTGATGGCGCCCATGTCGTTGCCCTCATTGGTGGTGAAATTACCGCTAGTGCCACCACAATCGTCAGTGGTGTCGCTACTATCGGTGGTGCCATCCCTTCAAGCAATACTATCCCTATTGGCGGCGTCGCTCTGGTAGTTGGCACCGTCCTGAGAGGTTGCACTGATCCTATTGGCACTTTTTTGCCCGGTGACCTGTTCATTACCCTTGCCTTTACAAAGGCCAGCCTTCATTCCATGACGTTTGCAGTCACTCAGCTTGTAGTTGTTGGTCTCCAGCCCTGGCCCCCCCTTCTGCCCTCATGCCCTGGACCACTGCTCTTGGGCACATCCCCAGTACCCCTTTCAACAAACGGTCCTCCCGCTTTGTGTTCTAGGCCTGCATGCACAACCTTTGGGAACCTTATGATCCTTCTACACTCCTTTCCCTAGCTACCCGTGATCATAGTGCTTTTGCCTTTCATTTCCTCTACTCCGATGTCCCTTCCGTTGCTCTCTTCTAGTTCGACCGGTTTGTGTCGACCACCACCCTTTACCCTTGTCCTTGTGAGGCGTGGACTGCTTTTCTGGTTTTTTACTCTTCTTTCTCACTTTGCTCCACTACCTTCCTTTCTACTAATCTTTGTGCTCTCCTTTGGTGCCTTGACGAGTTCCTTTGGTGCCTACTTGAGTCACGCTCAACCCCTTTAGATCGGGCTTCTCACTACTATTGCCTCCTTCACGGATAAAGCATTCATCACCTCCATTTTCGCTGGTCTTGGGCCTGCCTTTCCAGATCTTCTCACTTCCTTTTCCATTGTCCTCACCCTTCAGGTTGCGTACCAGACTTTGGGCACAGCATGGCCAGTTCTCCTTGATGCTATTTACTCCTCCAAGACGGTCTCCTAGCCTAGGGTCGCATTAGATGAGTGTTTCCTATCCGATGCTCTGCTCGGTCTCCTCCCTCCTCCCGCGGCTCATGCCCTTGCTTTCTCTGCCTCGCCTAGCGGCGATGGCAATGGTGGCAGTGGCGATGCTCATCCATCCACTTGCTAGAACTGTGAGGCTGTGGTTCATCGTCATGATATGTCCATCCTTCCCTCATTTCCACATCTTTGTGAGTGCATTGCTCATCAGTGTGTCCTTCTCTACGGTCGTCCATATGTCATCCTTCTTGGCCCCCCTCTTGTTGGGCTCCCTAGTGTTTTTTCTGTTGCTGCTTTTGCTTTTCCACCTCCCTCCCCATGCTACCACTCCCTCCCTTACGGAGGATGCAATAATTATCGTCATCCATCGCATCCTTACTGAGGGTGTGCTTGGTGGCCCGCCGTCCGCTAGTACGTTGCCCTTATTTGAAATTCTTGTTGTCCCTGTCTCTTTTCTTGCTTCCTCTCTCACCCTATTTCCTGCTCTGTGTTCCTCTCTTACGTCTCCTCGCACAACTGCATACTACCTCCTCTCTAACACTGAGCACTTCATGTCCATATCTTGCGTTGTCGACGGCACCGCAACTGACCACATGTGCCACGTTTGTGAGCTGTTTATGTCATTTGGTCTGGTTTCTGTGATCACGTCTCTCTACATGGATGACGGTATCCCCCTCCTGTCCTTGGTTTTGACACCAGTTCCCTAACCTCACCGGCCGGTATTCTCTCCTCCTCTTTGGTCCTCTACGTTCCTACTATTGATTTCTCCATTTTGTGTATTCCTTCTCTCGATGTCTATAGGCTTTCTACCATTTACGCACTTGGCCTTGTTGCCATCACTAATTGTGCCAATGGTCGTGTCTTCTCCCATGGACGTCGCCCACCTTGCAAGGGTGTATATCAAGACCTTGGTCCACATTCCATTTTTATGAACGCGACTGATGTTGTTGCTCCTGTCCCTCTTTCTCACTATGCTAATTTACACCTCATGTGTTCCCACCTTTGCCACCTTCTTTCCCTTGATGTTGCCTCCCTCCTCTATACCCTCTCTACTAATGGACTTTCGAATCCATTTTTCCGTGCCTCGTGCATTGCCGATTGTACCTTTTGTGTTATCGGTAAGATGCATCGCCTTCCCTTTCCCCCCTCCCCCTCTCTTGTGTCAGCTCCCCTTCAGCTAGTCCACATTGACATCCTTAACTCTCTCAAGGATGAGTCTCTCACTGAGCAGACCATGTATAATCTTAGCTTGGTTAATGACTACTCCCACTTCACGTGGGTCTTCTTTCTCTGGTGGCTCTGACCACCTAGTTGTGGTACGCGTCCTCTTAGCAACAGAGTCATCACCACCTACTCTGTTTTTTCTTTGACCGCGACGGTGAGTTCTTTAGTTACACAACATTGTTCTTCGATCGTGAGAGCATGAGCTCTCTACCCCCTATTTCCCATAACATGATGGAGTCGTAGGACGCTAGAATCGGACGCTTATTAAGGGCTTATATGCGATGATAGCCGAGGCTAACTTCCTTGATTGGGGATATAGCTTCCGGTCTGAGGTGGCTTGCTATCGCACGTGGTTTTGGAACAAGACCTTTCATGGACCCCTTGTCCCCGACACAACACTATTTTAGCTCTTATTTTTTAGTCGCGCTGAACTTAGTTAGACTATGGTGTGGGGCCATGGTCAGTTTTTACCTTGTCCTCCCTTCTCGATCCGGAAAGCTCAATCTTCCCAGACGCTCTTGTGTCACCCTTGGGGTCGCTCCTCACTCTCGTGTGCTCTACTTTTGGGATCCAATCACCCATTTCCTCATTGGATAGTCTCACACTCGCTTATTTCAGAAAATTAATTACGCTGCCTTTCGTTCATACCGTTGTCTCCCTCTACCAACCACGGCCACGTCCTACACCTCATAGGGTCTTGTAATTGCTGATGCCCCTTCTCCTTCTTGCCTCCCTTAGTTCCCCCGGTAGCACCTCCCCCCCACCCTGTCACTTTTGCTCCTATCCCTGCCTTTGCGGCACCATCGTCCGACCCACCACCAATCTCTCTCCCCCCTCCTCCCATTCCCTAGTCCTCCCTTCTCCTTTCATCTACTATACCACCCCATCATGTGGCATCTTCCCTCCTTTCCACACTCACTCTCCCTCCCACGAGTGGAATCCCTCCTGTGTCCATCCTCACTCCCCTTCCCTGTGCTACCTTGACATCTGCCTCACCTCCCGTCCCACTTTTCGCATCTCCGCCTGCTCCGCCTCCCACATCTCCCTCTCCTCCTCTACCTCCCTTGTCTTTCTCCCACTATCATGGTGGTCCACTATCTGTCTCTCCTCTCCCTCCCCTCCTACCATCTCCCATGCCTTCTGCTGCCTCCCCTCTAGGATTTCAATCCTCTCTCAACATACCTCATGCCCTGAACACTACCCAGGCCTTGCAATCCCCTCGTGCTCCTTCTCCCAGTTGATGCACATATCACATCCTCTCCGTTGAGGATGATTCGAAGGGCATACCTCCACACTCTGTCTCCCCCGTTAATATCGCGGGTGATCCCTTCCTTGTTGCCATGGCTCTGTCCTCTTTGACCTTGTCCCCTCTCACCTCTTTTACCCGCCCCTCGCCCTTCCCCTCCTTTGTCAACATCCTCTCTCTGGAGACCCTTCTCCCCCTTCCTCCTCCCTCTCATTCTCCTTTGCCACCCACTCCTCCCTCTTCTACATCTCCTCTTCTAAGATCCCCTCCTGCTCACACATCCTGAGCCTGGACTCCCTTCTCGGTGCTCCCACTCGCTCCATCTCATGGATGTGCACACATGCTATCTAGGCTGCCACATGTTTCCTCCCATTCTTCCCTCCTCCCCTCCCTTCCCTCCTCGCACCCTCTCCTTTCCTCCCCTCCTTGACCTCTTCATCCGTGTCCACTCTCATCCCTCTCACCTATGCACCCCAGCCTCCTTCAATCCCTCTCCCTCATTCCATCATGGACACTCCTCCTCCCTGTTCTCCAGTCTCTTCCTACATTCACTCTTGCACTACTCACACCCTTACATGTGCCTCCATCCCTCTCCTTGCCTTCCCTCTGCCACCCTCCTCCTCTTTGGTCTCGCCTCGCACTCTGGTTGTTTCTCCCCTGGTCTCTTTTCTAGCACGTTTCCCTACATCTTATCCTTTTTCTTCCTCCCTGGATAGTCATTTACCTCTCCCTAATTCCCTATCCTTTGTTGCATCACCTTCCCCTTCTCTTTGCACTTCCTTGCTTGCTCCTACTATTGCATCATCCCGGCCGGTTGCCCTCCTCCCGGTCTCTTTCCTCCCTTCTCTGTTGATCTCTACTCCTCCCCCTCCCTCATCACCCCTATCCTCCTCTGTGGATATGGTCCCTACACCTTGCGCTCTATTGCCTGACACCTTCTATTTGGGTCACGTCCATGGTTGTCACATCACCTAGAGTTTCACCATACCCAGGATGCATGCATTGACCATCGCTTCGTCAATGTCCCACCGTCAGGTGCCCATGCCCTAGTAGTCATGTCGACCCCTTCCGCTCCTCCCCTCCCCCCTTGACGAGTCTGATCCTGCCACCTTTGTCGACACTCTTGCTTGCCCGGACGCCACTGCCTGGAATGCAACTTGTGTTACGGATCTTGCCACACTGGCCAAGTATGGTGTGCTCGAACTCGCTAACCTTCCTCCTGGTCATATGGAAATCAAGGCTAATTTGGTCCTACACAAGAATCTTACTGCCACGGGTACTCTAGAATGGTACAAGGCTCGTCTCACCACCAAGGGGTGCTCTTGGGTCCCCGACATCGACTTTGGTGACACTTATGCCCCTATCAACTTCTTCACAATGAGTCACATCAACCTCTATGTTGCCGCTCGCTTCGAGTGTGAGCTTCATTAGATGGATGTGAACAACGCATTTCTCCATGGCCATCTTGAGGAAAATATTTACATGGTCTAGCCTCTTGGCTTCTTTGATGGCACGAAGAAGGTCTACCAACTTTGTTGAGTGCTCTACGGTCTCCATCAGTCTCCTTGATAGAATGAGGAACTCTTTTCCACCCTGGTCTGTGGTTTCCGTCCCAATTAATCTGACCCCTCCAATTCACCCGTGAGCCTCACACACTTCACCTCCATGCAAATGTGTACAACCTGTCCTCACCTTTGTCTTTGCTGGCCTCATCTTCCCATGTAGATCTGGCGTGCCGCTCTTTGAGGGATATGCTGACAGTGACGATGCCTGCGTTTTGGATGCTCATAGTCGTAGTGGCTTATTCTTTCTCCTTGGGGCTGCTACTATTTCCTGGCGTGGTGTGAAACAAGGATGTGCCACTCGTAACACTGGGGAGGTTGAGTACATGGCCTTCGATGGTGCTACCACCGAGGCGGTATGGTTCCACTGTCTTCTTGGCGAGCATTGCCTCTCCATCCCAACCGTGCCCCTATACATAGATAATGAGAGTGGGTTGGTCATTGCCAAGAATGGTGGTTCTCTTCATAGTTGCACCAAGCACATCAATGTTGAACACCATATGTGCACAACGTTGTCGCCACGAGGTTTATCTCTTTCTGGTTCATCTATGTGGAGCACCAACTCGCTGACTTCCTTACGAAGTCTCTTCACCTTCGTAAGTTGAAGAAACACAATGTATGCAAGGGAAACATAGGTAGGAGAAATGTGGGATAAAATAAGAGCATCAGTCCAGAGGGGAAGGGTACAAAGACTGATGGCAGTGATAGTCAAGGCAAAGGCTTCATCACCTAAACTATGACTACCGTCAGTCTTTGTACCCTTACCCCTCTGGACTGATGCTCTTTGTGTATCCCACATTGCTCTTGCCTTTATTTCCCTTCATGCATTGTGTTTTCATTTACTAGATGACCGCTTTTATCTTGCATCTGTATCCCCAGCCCTACCATGGGCTTTCCCTCCGTGTATCCATCCCTTGTATGTTCTTCCACACTTGTCGCTCTTTGTCATCGGCTCATCGTCTCCCTTCAATTTCTGTCCATACCCCTCTCCTGCCTCTCTTCTTCCCCTCTTCCCTCTCCTCTGTCCTCTTTGCATTTTTGTCGTTGTGTGCTTCTTGGCATTAGGGTGAAGGCCCTTGACTCTTTCCTATGAAGCCACTTTCTTTCCTAATCCCCTGGGTGGCCTCGCCCTTCTTGGTGCTTTAACCTTATGCTTGTGGTGTTGTGCTTCAGGATGGGTGCTTGTGGATGCGAAATCCTATTTTGGTACTCCTGTCGGGTACTTTTGGCGCGGTGCTTTTGGTGGCATGCTTAGACCGGGAGCTTTTGCCCAGGTGTTATGCCGTTGCCTCGGTGGCAGCATGCTCTAGGTCACTAAAATCCTTACAAATTCTCTTATTTAGCAGTCCTACTGGTGGCTCCTAGTGGTTTTTGGGGCTTGTGGTGTGGTGATCAAGCTTTCTTCTTGGGACATCTACCCTTGCTTATGTTGTCGTGTTAATGTAGTCAACATCAAACTACTTTGTTGTGTTAGCACACCTAGATTCTTCCTACCTTGCTTTGGTGCTTACCTGACCTTGGGATACACTTGTTAGATTCTCTGGGCATGCATGCACCTCGGATATGCCCTTGAATTGTTGCCTCCTTTTCCCCCCAAAACAGGTGCGCTTGGTGCGCTAGGATATTCATCGCATGGCCAAAATTCCCTATTTGTCGGCTAGTGTGCCGATAGACCCCGTGTTCCAAAATAGCCATGCGTTGAGGAGTGCGCGCTGTTCTGGACATGAAACTCTCACTACTATGACTTATTGTTATTTTTGTTATTTTAGACACTGGTTGTTTGCTTGTGCCCTACATAACTATGGCACAGGAATATGTTGTGCGTCCTTGTATCAACATCCAACTCAATAGGGGTTGAGGCGAGGGGCTTGCACTCTGTCATTTTTTACTTCAACATTTGCAATTTCCCTCGTCTTGATTCCCCTCCAACGACTATGTCCTTGCCTCGATTACCCCCTCATAGCTCTCAAGAGCCCCCGTCCCTTACAGTTTTCAAGAGCCTGGCCTCCCATGCGACTAAGTATCGTGCTTCTCCCTCATACACCCAAGAGCCCTCGCTCTCGGGTACCTCCCCTCTCCCACCCTCTCAGTCCTTTCCTCCTCTCCATCCATCTCTCTCTCTCTCTCTCTCTCTCTCTCTCTCTCCATCTCTCTCTCTCTCTCTCTCTCTCTCTCTCTCTC